>JAVCKV010079018.1:0-21381 GCA_032274145.1 Herpochondria borealis | reverse complement strand
GGCGGAGGATGAAGAGTTGCGTGTAGATATAAGCTGATTTGCGGTGACGAAGTTCTTTATAGTAGGATCCAAATCTGCTTTTGTACTGCTCAGAGTTGAGTTTTCTGAAGCGGAAGCAAATAAGGAAGAAATTATGGGCAGGAAAGGCGACTAAGAGTCCCAGCGATAATAAGGTGAGGCTTGAGGAGACTATGTCCAGTGTTGTATTGTATCTCAGGTTGCGCAAGTTGAGAAATGTGTAAAGAGACATCGGTAAATAGAATTCCTGAATCGACCTAATGAAGTAGTTGTAGCGGAATGATCGAATAAATCGCAACAGTAGCCTTTTTCCGCAATTGCAACAACATGCCATTAACAACATCCCTGCAATCGGCAGCATCACCACGTTGCAGAACAGACTGGATTTGACGATTCTGATCCTCAAGGATGGATGAGGATCCTATGGGCGTTGTTCGTACTGCTGAGCGCCTTACTTCTGTCGATGATGATGATGGTGCTTGACTGTCGCTACGACTCCCTTCATTGCAGCTACTGTGGCTGGGGCCAAGGCTGGGGCTGGTACTGCTGCTCCCATGCCGACGGCACGACCCTGACAACGATAAAATATGTGCCAATGAAGAAGAAGACGAGTAGACGGACAATGCGAGTACCACTGGGTTTGACGTCGAAGCATGCTGGAAAGGTGGTGCCCTTTTGGAACAGCTGGGGCAGTGACGTCGCATATTTCACTCGTTTTTTTTTTTCTTCCTGCAAAGTTGAGAGACGGGAAAAAAATACAATGAAACACGTTAAACATGTTTGAGTTACGAGCACACACATGGGAAAACGATGAAAGGAGGACCTTCCTGCCGAAATTGGAAAGGAACCTCAGGAAAAAACGAGGTGACTAATAAGATCAATGAAATTCCCCCCGAAAGAAAAAGGATAACTGGAGTGGAAGCTCAAAGTAGAACAAATAGCTTTTGTTCGCGGCCCGATGTCTCGAAATTCTTTTGTTTTTGAAATTCCCCAAACCGTTGCTAAGGTTTGTATTTTAAAATCTTAGTATAATAATTAAAACTAGTTTTGGTTAGAAAAGAATAAGTCATAGTTGAAGTAAACTACTTTGTGACTAACGTTTGGTTAAAATTTAAAGAACTAGGCCTAGATAATATGCTTTTTCGAACTTAGCCATACTATTTATGCTTACTCTAATAGATGGTTAAACTGCCTAGCTTAATGTTCTACCGTTAATCCTTCCATAGCACCGATCGTAAAATCCTCTCCTTTTTTAAAAAATAATACTTTTACTTTGTTAACTCTTATAAAACATAAACTTAATGACCTCAGGTTAATTTTTAATTTTAAGATATACACATACTCTTGTAAAGAAACAAACCAAAAAATACATTATGAAAAAAATAAAAATTTCAGCTCTTGCACTGCTATTTCTTGGAGGAATGGCCACTAATAATGCTTATTCACAAAAAAAAGCTTACTTCAATCTAAATTTAGGCTACAACTTTAGTTTAGCCTCAGAATATATTGGAACAAACTTTATTTCTAGTTATTCACCTGAAGCTGGAGAAGATTCACAATATGGCGAGGCCGTTTATGGTTCTTATGGAAAAGGGATGTCTTTTGGGGTTGCTTTTGGTTATATGTTCGGTGATAATATTGGTGCAGAATTGGGAGTTTCTAAATTAATCGGGGTAGCTACTAAATTGACTTATGAAGGCAAAGAGACTAGTTCCACTAATACCTCGACCACTAATTACACTTATAAAGTTTCTGGAAACATGTTACAGCTAAATCCTTCGATAATTATATCTGCGGGAAAAACTGAAGGGCTTAATCCCTATGCGAAATTTGGTTTAGTTATTGGAAAGGGATCTATAAATTATGAGGGTGAAAACATTACCACCAATACCTCTTCAGTTGAATCTGCAGAAACATGGAAAAGGAAAATGGATGGTGGCACTGCTTTAGGCTTTAGTGCAGCAATAGGTACTAATTATTCTTTTAATGAAAAGATGTCTCTTTTTGGTGAGCTAAACATGATTAACATGTCGTATGCTCCATCAAAAAGTGAATTGACAACCTTTAATATAGACGGTATTGACGAGCTTGCCAGTATGACTACTTCTCAAAAAGAAACCGAATTTGTGGATAGCATGAATTATAGTAGTTCAGATATTTATGACGATTCAAAACCTAGCCAACAATTAAAAACACCATATTCATTTGGAAGCTTAGGTATTAAAATAGGATTCCGTTATTCTTTTTAAGCTCTTAATCTAAAGATAAAAAACACCAAAGCAAAAGAGATTAAATCTCTTCGGCTTTTTTAATATTAAAACTGTCTTAGTGCTCCCCTGTTATTCCTTCCGAAACATTAACCCTATGATCCCCCCACTTTTTCTAATGAAATAAATAAATCCAGGCTTAATAGACAAAAAGAGGCTAAGAATCTCTATAAGTCTTAATGTGTTTAGCTTTGAGTCAAATGAAAGGCTATGAATAAAAAAAGTGTATAAATTGTGAGAGTACTTTTACAAAAAAGAATGGTTTTAGAAATGGAAATCAGAATTACAAATGCGGTAATTGTGGGAGACAATTTTTAGGAGGAGAACGAATAAATCCATCGATACTTTGGGAAGAATATTTAAGAGGAAAACAAACCTATTTACAATTATCTAAAAAGTATAACTGCTCTAAGAGAACAATTCAACGTAAAATTGACTTGCATCAACTACCTGTTGAATCTAAAGAGGTTAGAGATGTTATTGTTTTAATGGATACTACATATTGGGGAAGAAACTTTGGAGTGATGCTTTTTAAAGATGCTATAACCAAGGAAAATCTACTAAAGTATTATGTAAGAAATGAGACAAACTTTCTATATAAAAAAGGAGTTAAAGAATTAACATCAAAAGGCTTTAGAGTTATTGCAATAGTTAGTGATGGGAGAAAAGGACTAGCTCAATCTTTTAGCTCGATACCCGTTCAGATGTGTCAATTTCATCAAGTAGCCATCATTAGAAGGTATATTACAAAGAACCCTAAACTACCTGCATCTATTGAATTAAAAGAGCTTGTAACTATGATGAAACTTACAGATAAAGAGTCTTTTGAAGGGGCTTTAAATGATTGGTTTATAAAATGGGAAGACTTCTTAAATGAACGAACAATTAGTGCTGAAACAGGCAGAAGCTATTACACTCACAAACGTCTTAGAAGCGCTTACAGAAGCTTGAAAAGTAATTTACCGTGGTTATTTACTTGGTATGACTATATCGAATTAAACATCCCAAATACCACGAACGCAATAGATGGTCATTTTGCAGATTTAAAGAACAAACTTAGAAATCATAATGGATTATCTATCAAAAGAAAAATGAAGTTTATTGATGCTTTTTTGAAGGTGGGATAAAGAAAAATAAGCAGCCTCTTTTTTGTCCACATGAAAGTATTTACCTGAAAATAGCCTCTTTTTTGTCTATTAAGCCTAAAAAATCATTGTCAGTTCGAGTGATTTTTTGGAGAAAAATTGTATCGAGAATAACTGATTTCTTTTAAAAATGCTATTCTCGATACAAAATTCTTACAGAATTTTACTCGAATTGACATCTTTACTTGAATAAATCCCTACATCGCACTCAGGTTTCTAGAATCATCTTATCTTTTATACCTAATCTGAAATTATAGTTTTCTCAGAAAAGTACGGTTTACTATCAAATCCGAAATATAAATATCCTATATCCAAAAGACCTTCATAAAAAGTTCATTTTATCTTGATCTGAAAACACATAGAGATCAAAATCATGGCTGTTTAACCCAAATCAACGCATTACACAAGCTTCTCTCAAGAATACCAGTTCCACTACAATCATTGTCTCCTGCGTCAGTTATTAACTCTTCAGTACCAAAACTTAGAATCATTCCGCTTCCCGCTGGCGCATCCCAATTATGCAGTGCTCCTGCATTGTTTCTACTACCATTGGTTACCATTCCTGTATTTGTAACGGCATCTGCATAAACAAGGTTATAGGTCTTAATAGAGGTAGCGTTAGCAGTAGAATTTGCTAAATAGGCCAGATTTTCTTTGAAAAAAATATCTGTTTCCGTACCAATACCAAATTGGGGTTCAAACCAAATAATCGAGCTTGATAAAGTGCCTCTTACCAAATTAATGTCGGCATCAGATAATTTTCCACCAGCATCACCTGCACTACCTTGAACTATTGGTGCAGTACCTATAGTTCCAGTATTTTCCATGTTTGTAAATTGAGGTCCTGAATTTAAAACCAATGTCCAACCACCACCGTTCCTAGTCATATCACATGTAGCCAAATAAGGAACGTTAGCTCCTACACCATCAGGATCTATCCAATAAGTACCATCTACACCAACAGAAACTGCATTATTGTCATAAATATCTTTACAACTTTGTCCTGGATTATTAGTGGACGAACCAAGTGGGAATGTTCCAGTTGTCCATCCGTACCAAACACTGCTAAAATAAAATTGAATTTCATTATCATTCGTATTGTAAATGGTTAAGCCGTCAGCAGGTGATTCTATACCATCTCTGTCACCATCGCTCATTCTTGGTATTAGAAGTCCTTTACCAGTAGTTGAAAGAATCTCCATTTTTGCAGAAGCTTCAATGGTTCCTGTCCCAATTAAAAGACCTTCAGCAGTAGATGCGCCTCCAGCTGCCAAAGCTTCTGTTGTTAATGCAAATGTTGTCCATGCTACACCATTATAGTAAGCAATAGCTTTCGCAAATTCATCGTAATAAATTAGGCCTATTGTAGCTGTTGGAGAGGGATCAGTTACTCCTATTCTCGGTAATAAAAAACCTTTACCAACATCATCCACATGCAAAATGGCTGAATTATCAGGGTTAGCTATACCAACACCAAAACCAACATCTGTTCCTGCAGTTACAGGGTTAATAGCAGCTCCTAATGCTATATTTCTATCTATTTGTATCCAATTCGTTCCATTGCAATAATTATGCATTCCATCAGTTGTATTGAATATTAATAAACCTGCAACAGGAGACTGTAACACATCTCTTTGCGCTTCAGTCATAACAGGAAATAAAACTCCCTTTGTAGTAGATTTAATATCTAATTCAGCGCTAACATCAGCAGCTGAATTATCCTCATTAATGGCTACCTGTGCATATGATAAGCAAGATATTATCAAGAATGATAATGAAACAATATATTTTATTTTATTTAAAATCATTATAATTATTAGTTTTTAAGGTTGTTTAACCCAGACAAGGCCGTTACAAGCACTTCTGTTACTTAATCCAACTCCAGAACAAGTATGATTTGCTCCTTTATGAATAAGTTCCTCTGCATTATGACTCATTATTATACCATGAGCATTTCCAGCACTATTCCAGTTACACAAAGCTCCATCAAAAGCACTCGTTTCAGTTAGCATGAGTATACCTGACACCGCGTTCGCATAGCTTGTATTCCAAACTTCAATTCTATCTGCTCTAACAGTAGAGTTTGCAGTATAAGCTTTATTCTCCTTAAAGAAAACGTCAAGTTCAGTTCCGTTACCAAATTGAGGTTCGAACCAAAGTATAGATGAAGACAATACCCCTCTAACGAGATCAATATTGGCATCACTAAATTTTGCCGCAGCATCACCCGCAGATCCCTTAGTTATAGGAAAAGAACCAATCTGCCCTGGATTCTCCATATTCGTTCTTTTTGCTCCTGAATTTAAAACAAGGGTCCAACCACCGCCATAGTTCGTCATGTCACAAGTTGCTAGAATTTCAGCATCACCACCAACTCCATCAGGATCTATAAAGTAAAGACCATCTACACCAACAGATGCAGGATTGTTATCGTAAATATCTTTACAGCTTTGTCCTGGATTACTAGCTACAGTACCAAGAGCTGGAGCACCAGTTGACCATTTATACCAAGTACTTGCTGCAAAATATTGCATTTCATTGTCAGTTGTATTATAAATTAATAATCCTTCTTCTGGATCATCTATAAGGTCTCTGTCTGCATCTGCCATTCTAGGGAAAAACATTCCTCTATCATTCACTGATTGAATTTCCATTTTTGCAGAAGCATCGATAGTCCCAGATCCAATTAATAGACCTTCCGAAACACCTGCTCCACCTGCTCCCGCAGAAGAGGTTGTTGTTCCTGGGGCTACCCAATCAGTCCCGTCATAATAAAGAATGGAATTAGAAAATGTACTATAATAGAACATTCCAGCTGTAGCAGTTGGTGTTCCAGCAGTACGAGGTAATAAAAAACCTTTAATGGTATCGTTTACGTGTAAAATAGCAGAACTATCAGGTTCAGCTACACCAACACCAACACCAATACTATTTTCATCTAGATCTGCTGGATTAATACTTGGAGATAGTGCTACTTCTCTACTAATTTGCAACCAATTTGTACCATCATAGACATCAAAATAACCACCCGAACGGTTAAAAATTAGTAGCCCTACAACAGGAGAAGGAATTGCATCTCGCTGTGTAGTTGTTAAAAGTGGTAATAAAACACCTCTTTTCGTAGATTTAATATCTAACTCTACATCTGCACTAGGTGCAGAACCATCTTCATTTATAGCTACCTGAGCCAATAAATTAATAGAAAGAAAAGCACATAGAAAAACAATACCTATTCTACTCACTAGCCAACTTATATTTGTTTTAGGATTATTTTTTGTAATTAATACTGTTTTTTTCATACTACTAAATTTTATAATGTTAATAATCTTCTATTGTTTTTTTATAATTAATTTTTCTGTAAATGTTGTATTTAAAGAACTTACTTTAAGCATGTAGGTACCAATAACTAACTTCTTTTCAATAGTTATAAGCATATTGTTCTTTATCGTTTCTGAGATAACACTCCTACTATAGACCTCCTGACCTATAGCATTAAAAATATCAATTTTTATATGCTCGTCATTATTAATTCCTTGCAGAATTATGTTTATATTATCTCCATTAGAAGGATTAGGATAAACAGAATATGCAATATTATCTAAATTATTGTTTATCGGTACTATCTTGGACAATGATGTTTTACCGTTAAAATCTGTTTGTTTTAAACGATAGTATGAGATGCCTAAATAAGGATTTGGATCAACATCTGAATAGTTAATGATGCTATTACTCGTTCCGGCACCAGAAACTTTTAAAACGTCAGTCCAATTTGATAGATCTTTACTTTTTAATACGGTAAAGTAGTCATTTCCAATTTCCGTAACGGTTGTCCACGTTAAGTCAACATGATCATTGTATACAAGGATTGCATCGAAGTTTAGCAAGTCAATAGGCAATGGAGCCCCTGCCGTTTTAGCAATAGAAAAGAAAGAAAAATCAGCAAACCCTGTTTTTCTGGCATAACCAGCTCCTGTATTGTAAATTCTTCCAGGTGCAGAAGAAGTAGGAACACTTGTTGTTGCATCAAAAGCATCCCAATCGGCATATGTTGTGCCATCATTTCTTTTAACTACTGCGAACTCATTGTCCTCAGCATTGCTTAGCCCTGAAATATTCTCAACATATAAATCAACCCCATAATCTCCTCCAGTAGCGGGCACATCAGGACTAATATCCCATTGAGCAGACTCCAGAACATCTACCAGGGGAACTAGATAATTTATCATTTGAGCAGGCACTAAAGATGGGTCATCATTTACACCAGCCTCTACAATAGGAGCAACGGTAACGGTTAGATTACTTACACCAGTAATGTTATTATTAAGGAAATTAGCAAGGTAATAATCAGTAGTTGCAGTTCCATTTCCAATAGGTAAAGGAAAGCTATCCGTATTAGTTGTAATGGCTTGTATTAATGTTCCATTAATAAAACTCGTGTTAGAATGACCCGTTATCCTTCCTCCACCAGTATTTGCAGAAGTTAAGGAGGAAGCACCAGTAGTAATTACTCCAGAAGTTAAAGTTAAGGTATCCGTAAATGATTTGTTAACGGATAAGGTTACTCCGTTCGGGTTGTTAATGGTTAGATTTTCGAAAGCACTAGCAGTAGCACCACCTAAATCCTGAACTGCTGTACCAGAAAGCAGCGTAGTTCCGGTTCCAGCTCCTGCAGAGGCAAAACTTGCTGTTGCATTATTCACTAAATTACCGTTAATATCTAATGTTCCATTAATTTCAAAAGTAGAAGTATTTAAATTATTTACATTTGAATCAACGATCAACGTTCCTCCATCAGCAATTCCGATAGTTCCTCCATTACTGTTATTAACATCTGTCTTCACAACACTTGCAGTAGCAGCACCAACATTGAAATAAGCCGAAGCACCATTCACTCTTAATTCTTCTGTTACTGCAGGAAGTGGAATGAACAATTCATTTATCGCATAACTTACAATGTGATTGGTAATTGTACCAGTAGATATTACTAAAGGTCTTTTCGCCAAAACAGTTGTAGGACTGTATTCTTGAGTGGTAGTGGAATGAACTCCTTCATTTGCCCATGCGAGCGTGTTATTAAGATCAGTTAATAAGGTATAATTACTAAAAATTCCCCCTTTGTCTGTATGCCCTTTAGATTGAGCAATAGCGGTGTAATTCATTGTCCCAGCATTTGCAGTAAATGTCCAGTAGCCGTAATCTAGGTGCTCATCAACCATTATTCCATTTACGAATACACCAACAGGTGCAGCTTGAGCACTAATAGTAAAACTAATATCAAGGTAAGTTAAACCTCCAGCAACACTATTCACAAAGGCTCCAGCTTCAACATAAGTAGTTGCTGTACCTATAGGAAAAGTATACTCAACACCACCAGCAACATAACGTCTAAAATTACCCAATACATATCTACCATCTCCAGGAGTAGTAACGCCATTTGTGGCTGTTCCTGTCATATCTAATCTAAAAGCGCCAGTTGTGATAACTCCATCGAAAAATTCTAAGCCAACACCTATTGTTTGATCTGTCGTTAATGTTATACCATTGGTATTGTTCATTCTTAGGTTTTCAAAAGTAGTGGTAACTGCTCCACCAACATTTTGATTGGCAGTACCAGAAAACTCTACAGTACCATTTCCACCTCCACCAGTAACACTTGCAGTAGCATCATTAGTCCAATCACCATTGATATCTAATGTTCCATCAATTTCAATAGTTGAGGCACTTAAATTGTTTACATCTTCATCGGCAATTAAAGCAGCACCATCGGCTACATTAATAGTTCCTGCATCTGTATTATTAATTTCTGTGCTTATTCCTGCAACAGTAGCTGTTCCTGCTACTCTAAAATTGGCAGTAGCACCTTTTACTCTTAATTCTTCCGTAACAGGTTGAATCGTAAATAGCTCACTCATGGCATAACTTACAATGTGATTGGTAGTTGTACCAGTAGCTTGAATCGCTGGCCTTCTTGCCAACACCGTTGTAGCACTGTATGCTTGCGTAAAATTAGAATGTGTTCCTTCACTTGCCCATGCAGTACCACCTCCTAAATCAGTTAATAAAGCATAATTATTTGAATTCCCTCCTTTATCTGTATGCCCCTTAGATTGAGCGATAGCGGTATAATTCATTGTTCCAGCATCGGCAGTAAATGTCCAATAACCGTAATCTAGGTGTTCATCAATGTCAATATCATTTACTTTGATAGATCCAGGAGCAGGTGCTGCCTGAGCACTAATAGTAAAACTAATATCAAGGTAAGTTAAACCTCCAGCAACACTATTAATATAAGCTCCAGCTTCTTCATAATTAGTTGCTGTACCTATAGGAAAGGTATATTCTACTCCTGGTATTACATAACGTCTAAAATTACCAAATACATATTTATTATCTCCAGAAGTAGTAACAGCATTTGTAGCTGTAGGTGTAAGGTCTAGTCTAAAAGCGCCAGTTGTGATAACTCCATCGAAAAATTCTAAGCCAACACCTATTGTTTGATTTGTTGTTAAGGTTATACCATTGGTATTGTTCATTCTTAGGTTTTCAAAAATAGTGGTAACTGCTCCACCAACATTTTGATTGGCAGTACCAGAAAACTCTACAGTACCATTTCCTCCTCCGCCAGTTAAACTAGCAACTCCATCATTAGTCAAATCGCCATTAACGTCTAATGTTCCATCAATTTCAAAAGTAGATAAAGGGTCATTAATAACATCTTCATCAGCAATTAAAGAAGCCCCCGCTTCAATCTCTACTGTACCAGAATTTGTATTGGTAAATGTATTTGTCGCACCAGAAATAGTTACTGAAGCTCCTGAAGGTATATTAAAAACAGTTCCATTATTTACAGTTTGTCCTAAAACCGAAAAGTTCAAGATCAATAACCCAAGAATAATGGTTATAGGTAAAAAACGATATTTAACTTCAAGCAATAGACGAATATTAAAAGCAATTGTCATATATTAGTTTATAGTGTAAAACTACTATTTTCTATATTTAATCAATAAAATAGTTAATGAATTTTACGCGTATGAAGTTAAATATGTTACAATGATAATAGTAATTTACTGAAAATGAGATTAAAATAGAAATTACCTATTAATTCAGAATAATGCAAATATATTAATTTAGTTCATATCAAATATACATATTAACCTGATTTCTATTATAAAACAGCGTCACCTCACTAGTAACTAGTTTTTTAAATTTCACGACCGTTGCAAGGATAAAAATTGGCTAAGTTCTAAATTATATACTTATCGTTTCTATCAGAAGATCATTCTTCTGACACCACAGTATTTTCAAGAGTCTAATCCAGAGGTTCAGCAAAATTTAATCAATTTATTGCTAGACATTATGGATTCATCAGCAAAGATAGCCTCTAAATCTGATGGGTCGTTAAGTTGTCCTCATTATGAGAGTAAGAAGTTACGAGCTAATGGTAAAATGAATCTCCCCAAGGCAGAACCGTCGGGTATCAGCATAACTGAAGCTACTCTTGATGTATTTTCTTGTATTCCTTTTCTATTCCTTGATTCCTCACATAAGCACGTATAACCTCTTCATTTGAATATTATCCAACCGTATTAACATAATAACCACTAGTCCAAGAACTACCACCCGAAAATAATGCCTTAACCAGCATTATTCATGGTTCTGAGTAGGAACAACCGTTTCACCTCTATTGTTACAGAGTTTTACCAAAAAAAATAGGCTTAATAGACAAAAATTAGGCTATTATGTTTTAATCTTAATGACCTTATACCCCATTTATTCAAGGTCTTCTTTGACATCAAATGATTTGAACGAATTTTTCAGGTTAAGCTCATCGTTACATGTTAAAAATGAAAATATAAATCAAAAAATGGATACTACTATTTTTATTAACGAAAAGTTTTAATCTTTTGCAACGACCTTATTTATAAAGGTTAAAAGCTGACTGAGATAATGGATACTTATTAAGGTAGTTAAACCCGAATTATGCATTAGAAAATTGGTTACAACTTGAAACTACTTTAAACCCTATTGCTTCGGTCTTCTTTTTAACTTCAACATAGTAATATTATGCTAACACTAAGAAAACAGCAAGTTTTATTGTATTTTCAACCTTCATTACAAAGTTCCAATTACGTTAACATCTAATTTATTCAAGTAATAAAAATTAATTGAACATTATTGAACAATTAATTTTTGTGTGAATAACTGAGATGACGATTTAATCCTAAGGATATAATTTCCTTTGGCTAATTTTTCTTTCACTTTAATAGACATCTTTTCATTACTATTATTGTTTACCCCTATATCTCTCGAATAAATCTGTTTTCCTAATAAATCATATATCTTAACACTTACTTTATCACTATACAGTAATCCTTTCATTACAATGTTTAATCCTTGATTCTGTAAAGATGGATTAGGATAAACTAAAAAGGAAACAGCACTGCTCAAATTCGTTACTGCTACTATATCTGAATACGCATACTTCCCATCAAAGTCTGTTTGCTTTAAGCGGTAATAAGAAACTCCTGAATAAGGGGCTACATCAATGTCAGTATAATTAATAACACTATTACTATTCCCTGCTCCCTTCACCTCTGAAAAAGAAACAAAGTTTATCCCATCCATACTTTTTTCTAAGGTAAAGTAGTCATTGTTTATCTCTGTTACTGTTTCCCAATCTAAATCAACCTCCCCCATATCATTTAATTTTGCATCAAAATAAACCAATTCTATTGGTAAAGGATTAATACCAAGTGCTACGGCATGAAAAGAAAAGGATTGATATCCTAATTTTTCAACATACCCGGCACCAGCAGCATATATTCTTCCTGGTGCACCAGGAGCAGGAATGGTAGTAGTTGCATCAAAGGTAGCCCAATCAGCATATGTAGCACCATCATCTCTTTTTACAGGACACATATAATCATCTTGTGCTGCACTAACAGTTGTAAAGTTCTCTAAATACAACCTTACTCCATAGCTACCTCCAATAGCTCCTGCACCTGTTCGGTCTATAGACCATTGAGCATCAGGAACAATATGATTTATAGGAGTTCCATCTTGAGTAATAGCTGATAAATTAGGATCGTTATTCGGTGCTATTACATTAATTGGTGCTACTGAGACATCAATTGCACCAACATTTGTGATGTTATTATTTACAAATTCAGCCAAAAAGTAATCCGTTGTTGCTATTCCATTCCCCACATGTAAACGGTAAGTGTCTGTATTTGCCCCTCCATCATTAATTGCTTTTCTAAAATTTCCATTCACAAAACTCATATTACTACCCCCTACAATATCAGCTGCATCATTACTTGTACAATTAAGCATATTCGTTCCAGTAGTTACAACTCCATCTGTCAAAGTAAGTACATCTTCTACTTCTAAGTCATCAGAAAGCGTTACCGCTGCCCCATTTTGTACCGTCATATTATTAAAAGCCAAGGCCGAACTTCCTGTAGCAACATCATGCGCTGTTCCATTAAAAATAACATAACTCGCACTGTTTGTATAATCTCCAGATCCTGTAGCTATCCAATCACTATTACCATTTCCCTCATCAAAAGTAATGGTATCATTACCTGCATTAGCTAATGTAACTCCACCATCTATAGTTAAAGAAGTGTTCACATCAAGACTTCCCAATAATGTTTTTGTTCCTCCATTACTAAATTGAACTTTGGCATAAGCATTCGTATTTTGTCCTACTTTAGTAAGACTACCCACATTCTGAGCTCCATTACCATCGTATTGAATTAATGCTTCTCCTCCTAATGTAAAATCTATATCGTAATGCTCAAAATCATCAGGAAAGTCAGTATTATTACCGTTATCACCAATAATAAATACTGCATCATTACTCATAATTAAGGTATCATTATTAGTTCCATCAGAATCGGCTGCTATTTGATTACCATCATCATCTAAGGTTGTTAATTCATCAATAAAGAGATCGCCCTTCATCCTTAAAGCTGCATCTACTGTTTTTACATCACCATTTAAAACACTTAAATTTCCATAAGTTGGTTCTCCCGATATTATTTGATCATCAGCTGCAAAATAACGCACAGTACTACTCTCATCAAAATCGATATTAGGATTTATAAAACCTGTTGGAAAAGCATTAACATTATTTTCTCTTTCTAATGAAAGAAATGTACCTGCTGCCATATCAAAATCTGTAGTTGCTGTACCATTTAAAACAAAGTCTTCTTCTATATATAAGTTACCGGTATCCACACGGATATCTCCTAAAACATCGAAAGTACCATTTTGTCCATCCTGTCTGATAAAAAGAACAGTACTACTATCTCCAATACTGTTTGTTTCCCTATCAATAACCAAATTATAAAATTGTGTTCTATCATTAGCATCTCTATGCATGTCAAATCGTTGAGCAGTCTGATTATCGTTTCCACCATCGAAAGTAATTGTATACGATACATTTGTTTCTGTAAGGTCATTATAATTTATTCTTCCTGCCCCACTTTCTATAATAAAATCGTCTTCCAGGTAAATATCATTACCTACAGGATCTAAACGCCCTTCTAAAAGAGTTAAATCACCTCTTTCTCCACCATCAATATCTAAGTCATCTCCCAATTGCCATAGTGTATTATGCTGTTTATCAAAAGAAACAGGACCAAAAAACGGAACGCCAGCACTGGTAATCACATTAATGTTAAGCGGTCCATCAGCTTCTGTATTACTAAATACAAACTCCCCCTCATACTGATTGGTTATTTGAGCATCTAAAGTTACACTACCAAATGCCGTAATGCTTCTTAACTCGTTTGTAGAAGTGGGATCAAAAGTTACGTTATCATCATTGGCAGACCAATCCATTACATCAAAAGATACATTATTAACATCAACCTCTACATCTAAAAAACCTGCTGTACCATCAAAAGATCCTGCATCAAAAATTACCGTATCTACCGTACCTGGTATACAAACCTGACCGTCATAACCACTAGAGGTTGTACTCCAATTTTCAACTGTACTCCATAAATTATCCAGCCCTCCCTTAACTAAACCTCCCCCTGGATCAACAGTAACACCACCAACCCAATAAAATTCGCGACCTACTGAATCGCCAACAAACATTACTGGATTAACACCAGCAGCATTATCACCACCATTTTGCCCACCTGTAATAATAAGGTTAGCACCATCATTCTCTACACTTGTAGCTGCAACACCGGTTAGATTCGCTGGATTAGTTAAGTCTATTTCCGCATTATCACCTGCCGATGTAGAAGCCATTGTAATATAATCTGTACAACTTCCTCCTACAGCTGTAAGGTTACCAGAAATAAACGCACCTCTGTTTCCAGCACAAAGCAACCATGTTGAGCTAGCTCTTAGCGTTACATCACCAGTAACATTAAAACGTTCATTTCCATTATCAACCGATAATAAAGCGCCTATTCCTACATCAATATCCCCTCCAATATCGAATTGAGCAGATCCAATACCAAACAAAATACTAGATCCATCACCAATTCCAACATCACCTGTAACTGTATGTGTAACATTACCATCTGGCCTTAGGTCTAAAGAATTACCTGCTGGTATAGATAAATCGGTAAATGTGTTTGCTTCATCCATCACTACCACCACATTAGTACCGTTAGATATTAAAGTACTCGAAAGAACAGATTCTCTACGCAATCTAAAATCTTGATTCTCGGTACCACCTACCGTAACTGTCCCTAAAAATCTGATTTGATCTTGGAAATAGAAGCTGGTACGATCACCAAATGTTGAATTATTCATTATATCTATATAATCACCTTCCAAATCACCCTCCACATTATCACCAACTACAAATGCATTAATTCTACTATAATTTCCTGCAGCAATACCTGTTCCATTTGGACAATCCATAAAAAAATCACAATCATTAGGAAGTGTGATTGTACCAATTGTTTTTTCATTCCCATTTTCAGCCTCATCATCAATGTGCAAATCTGCCCCATCTTTTATCACAGTAATATCACCAATAGTTATTAAACTACCGTCACCACCATCTTCTCTTGTAATAATTCTAGCATCATCGGTATTACCTGTAAATGTTAATGCAGGAACAGTTTTAGCTCTCCTACCTAAATGTACTGTTACATCCTCTACATTACCTGTAAAATCAATTAATGATGTTGTTGGGTTGCTAAGCGTTAAGTTGCCATTATCATCATGTCTTAAATCAACTACAGTTTGTTGATTTCCAGCTGTAGCTGTACCACCTCCTGTTAAGCTAACTGTAGAACTGTTAAAGTCAAATTCTTTAGTTAACCCTGTTGAAAGGTTACAATTTAAACCTTCGGCTGTTACCGCTACACCTGCCAAATCCAATTTACCGTCTTCCAATTGAAGCGCTCCTGTAATCGATAATGGACCTACCAATGTATAATCGGATATAGTAGAATTAAAAGTCACTGTATCTGCTATTGTCTGAGTAGCCGCAGTAACATTATATGCAGCTCCACCAAAAGACCCCAAAAATTCAATGTCACCATTGTACGTGCAATTCATTGCTGCATCCATCGTTAAAAACCCAGCTATTTGAAAATCTATTGCATTGGCTCCTGTAAATGTAGGAGTATTCGTTACTCCGGCAAAAGTTAAAGTTCCAGCAAAAGCATCTTGATCCACTGTAACTACCTCTCCTCCATTGGAAAAGGAATTGGCAGTAAATTCTACTACATCAACTATAGTTGGAATACAGCCATTGGTACCTGGATAAACATTATCCGTACTTGACCAATTATCCGGATTAGACCAATTATTATTTACTCCTGTACTAAACGTTCCTGTTTTTGGGTTACCTGCTAAAAGATCTCCTACCCAAAATAAATTTGCACTTACTAAATTGGTAAAAGTAGCGCCAGTATTGTTACTTATATCTGCACCTCTATCTACCGTAAGATTAGCGGTTGTAACGTTAATATCTTGCAACCTTAAATATTCTTCAGATTCCGGCCCTGCTAAAGAAATGTCAGCCTGTGATCCAGTTGCTCTAGATATGAAAAAGTTAGTATTATTACATGATGCGCCTACTGTTATTAAGTTTCCAGATATAGAAGTTGCGGCAGTAAATGGAAACTCTACAGTATTTCCTCCATTCATTGATAAGTTATTCAAAGTCGTTGCAATAACTCCATTCCTTATCTGTAAGTTAGCATTAGCAGCTAAACCTATAGTTGAAGTCGTAAAATCCCAATCTCCATCATTTGAGTTTCCAATATTCAAAGTTGCTCCAGCACCTACATTCCAGTTACTACTGGCGCCTACCGTTGGTGTTCCAAGATTACTAAAGGCAGCAGTAACTCCTGCAGCCACATTACAAACACCTGAAATACTCGTATTTCCTGACAAGAATATAAAAGAATTACCATTTACGTTTATAGTTCCTTCCCACTCAGAATCATCTAAAGTTCTTATATTAAGACCCGATGTAGAAGTAATATCAACAGTAGATTCAAATTGAACTTCATCATTAAATTGACATTGCGCATCCGAACCAAAATCTACTGCATCCTTAAACTCTATAAAATCTCCTCTAATTATGGTTGAAGCAGATGCTCCTATAGTAAAAGTTGAACTAAACTCTGAACTCAATGTTCCAAAAGTTGTACCATTCGCATGGTTTAAATCATAGATTACATTTCCTCCAAGATTTACCGGATTACGATAAACTTTTCTTAGTCCCAAATTACCACCATTATCAATACTAAAATTACCTGAGGCAGCCGCATTTGTTACGAATTCAAAAAATATAGTATTAGTAGGGTCTGCTACAGTAGAAGTTTTTATATCAACATTCGTAGACACAAAATTCATACTAGGAATGTTTAATGTGTTAGCCCCTAATTCTAATATTACTTGTCCAACCGACGTAAAATCTAAGAATGCGGTACTTCCTCCTGCCGAGAAATTTAAAGTTAAATTTCCTCCGACACTCTGAAAATCAATCACCTCACCTCCACTTCCATTAACAGTGACAATAGAAGCCAATATTGGATTAGATTCATTAAAATCTAAGACTCTTACAGCATCTCCAGCTATATCAGCATCAATATTCGTACAAGCAACAGCTACTCCATTCAAATCTAATGTACCTGCTTGAAGTCCTAACTGATCTACTATTAAAGCATCAAACAGTTCATATTGTTTTCCTAATGCATCGATCAATAAATCTCCTGTCACCAAACTCGCACTACTAGAAGTAATTACAAAAGGTCCTGCTCCAGAAGCTCCTGTCATATTATACGTGCCTGCAAAGGGATACGTCATCGTATTGTTCAAGGTCAATGCTCCTGCTATATTTGCAGTTCGTGCCGATACCCCACTAAAGGTCGCTGCCTCATCTACTCCAGTAAAATCTATACTCTCTGCAAATACATCACCAGCGATGTTAACATCTAAGTTACCGCCATCAAACGATCCTGCATCAAATACTACTGGTGTAGTAATCGTTGGTATACATTTGTTTGTTCCTGTATAAACATTAGTTGTTGCTGACCAGTTCTCCGGATTATCCCAATCATCAGCTCCTCCTATTGCATAAGTTCCTGTTTTTGGATTCCCGCTATCTCCTCCTACCCAAAATAAAGTAGCAGCAACTCCTGTTGATCGTGCAAAAGAAATCGTTCCACCATTATTATTTACATCTAATCCGTCTGTTACAACCATTGCACTAGTAGTAGTGGTAATATCTTCTACTACTAAACCAGATACTGCTTGCACACCTGTTAAATCTAAGGTCCCTGTTACCCCTCCCGTTATAGAATTTAAATTCGCTCCTGCTGAACAGTTTCCTCCGGCTGTTAGCGTTCCTGTTATTGTCGCATCTGTCGCTGCCGCTGTCCCTATATTCCAAGTCGTTTCATCTCCTAAAGTAATATCATTTAAACTTACGGTACTTGTATTCGCATTAGTCGTTAATGTAGAGGTATTATTTAATATCATATCACCAGTCCCACTAAAGGTCCAGGCTCCAGCTCCTCCATTTCCTAAATTAGTAGCAGACGTCCCATTCAAAGTCCATTCACCATCTGCTCCTACCGCTGATCCTCCTACATTGGTAAAGTTAACCGTAGACGCAGTTGCTACATCTACGTCTCCACCTATAGTCGTAGCTCCTGATAATGTCAACGTAACTGTTGCATCTCCATTAATATCTAATTGATCTAATACCGTAGGTTCTGTTCCTGTATTAATATTAACCGAAGATCCAGCACCCCCTACAAAAATCATTTGTGAAGTAACAAAATCCCAATCTCCATTTACACCATTTCCTATATCTAAAGACGAACCATCTCCTATAGACCAATTTCCATCTGCTGTTACTAATACTGAACTCCCACTATTGGCAAAAACTGCTGCCGCTCCATCTGCTATCGTTACATTGTTATCAATTGTTGTGGTACTTGCTAAGGTTACCGTACTATTCCCACTAATTGTTACGTCTCCTTCCCAATCTGAATCATCCAACATTACAATGTGATTACCAGCTGTTGATCCTACTGTAAATGTAGACTCAAATTGTGTCTGATCGCTAAACTCACATTCTGTAACAGTTCCAAAAGTTACTGCTCCAACAAATTCTATATAATCTCCTGTTATGTCTCCATTTCCGTCATTCCCTACCGTAAATGCCGCATTAAACTGCGAACCTGTTCCATCAAAAGCTGCTCCTACTCCTGGGTGTAACATATTATAAGTCCTATCATCTCCTAAACTTACTATTCCATTATATAACTTCCTTAATCCTACTCCAGCATTATCTAAGTCAAATGTTCCTGCTGCTCCTCCCAATGTAATCGCATTAAATGTCATTGTTGTTCCTGAAGTAGCTACTCCTGCTGTATTAATATCTACATCTGTTGAATTGGTAAAAGTTAAATTCGGTATCGTTAAAGTTTTATCCCCTAGTTCTAAAACTACCTGACCAGCATTACTAAATACCATTGCACCCGCAACATTATTTACTGTCAAATTTGCTAAGGTGCTCCGAAAATCTACTACTTCTGTTAAACCATTTCCTGTTATCGTTACTGTTGAACTAGAAAAATCCAACACTCTTAAAGCATCTCCAGATATATCAGCATCCAAACGATCACAACTTACTGCTGCATCTATATCCAACGTCCCTGCATCTAAACCTAGTTGATTTACTATCAATGCATCTGCTATATCATATTCGATACCCAAAGCGTCTATTAAAACATCTCCTGTAACTAAACTCGCTCCAGCCGAAGTAATTGCAAATGGTCCTGCTCCTGAGGCTCCAATCATATTATAGGTACCAGCAAATGGATAGGTCATCATATTATTTAAAGTCAGATCTCCTGCTATATTTACAGTTCGCACAATAGCACCACTAAAAGTAGCCGCTTCGTCTACTCCAGTAAAAGTTATACTCTCAGCATTAGCATCGCCAGCAAGATTAACATCTAATCGGCCCCCTACATCGAATGATCCTGCATCAAATGTTACTGGTGTAGTAATCGTTGGTATACATTTATTAGTCATTGAATAAACGCCCGATGCGGTTGACCAATTGTCGGGATTATCCCAATCATCATCTCCTCCAGCAGCATAAGTTCCTGCGTTTGTATTGGCTACCATTCCTCCTACCCAATGCAATTCAGATAAAGGACCTGTTGATCGTACAAAAGAAATTGTTCCACCATTATTATTTACATCTAATCCGTCTGTTACAACTAATACACTTGTTGTCGTAGTAATATCTTCAACTACTAATCCTGATAATGCTTGCGCTCCTGTTAAATCTAAGGTTGCTGTTGCCCCGCCAGTTATCGAATTTAAATTAGCTCCTACTGAACAATCTCCCCCCGCTGTTATTGCTCCTGTTACTGCTGCATCTGTCCCAGCTGCTGTTCCTATATTCCAAGCAGTTCCATCTCCTAAGGTAATATCGTTTAAACTCACCGTACTTGTATTCGCATTTGTAACCAGAGTCGATGTACCAGTTAAGATAACATCTCCCGTCCCACTGAACGTCCAAGCTCCTGCTCCGCCATTTCCTAAGTTAGTCGTTGATCCACCATTAAACGTCCATACTCCATCTGCTCCTACGGCTGAACCTCCTACATTCGTGAAATTAACATTTGTTGATGTCGCAGCAACGTCTACAACACCCGTCATTGTTGTTGCTCCTGACAAACTCAACGTAACTGTCGCATCTCCATTAATATCCAATTGATCTAATATCGCAGCATTTACTCCTGTATTAACATTAACGGATGATCCTGCTGCAAAATCCAACTCTGAAGTAGTAAAGGTCCAATCGCCATTTACTCCATTTCCTATATCTAAAGTTGTTCCTAATCCTAACAAAGACCAATTCCCATCTGCTGTAACTCCAGCTGATGTACCACTATTAGCAATCACAACTGCTACACCTGTAGCAATATTAACATCACTATCTATTGTTGTTGTCCCAGCCAAAGTTATCGTACTGTTACCACTAATCGTTACAACTCCATCCCAATCTGAATCATCCAACATTACTATCCCATTTCCTGCTGTTGATCCTACTGTAAATGTAGAGCCAAATTGTGTCTCATCACTAAATTCACATTCATTGTTTGTTCCAAAAGTTACTGCTCCTTTAAATTCTATAAAAGAGCCTGTGATATCTCCATTCCCATTATTCCCTACTGCAAAGGTTGAACTAAACTCTGAACTCGTAGCATCAAATCCTGTACCTGTAGCGTTAAATATATTATAAGTCCTATCGTCTCCTAAATTTACTGCCCCTCCATATACTTTACGTAACCCTAAAGTAGCTGCATCTATATCTAAAGTCCCTGCTGCCCCTGTTAAACTAATCGCATTAAACGTCATTGTTGACCCAGGTGTATCTGCTCCTACTGTTAAAATATCTACATCCGTTGAATTCGTGAAATCTAATATCGGTA
>JAVCKV010078907.1:0-21385 GCA_032274145.1 Herpochondria borealis | reverse complement strand
TTAAATTTTGTCTTGATGGCAATATCCAAGCACTATGATTAATCTGATTTATTCTCGTTTTTATCTTTTCCACTTAATAATCGCAATTTTGGAATGGCGGAAAGTAAAAGCACGGCAATTGTGCCTTTGGGGAGGATGGCAATGGCTCATGACCTGGTAAGGAAGAAATACATATATTCACGATAATGATTCTATTCTTTTGTATTAGTATCATCCGTCCTGTGCAATCGTAGTACAGTGAGTTTAGCGCCTTTGCAATACACTTGTAAATAAGATGGCACAGAAAGGATTTATGGACTTTTGACTTGATCACTGAAGTATTCTTTTTAATCCTTTTACATTTTATGTAATGAACTTCTGGTTGATCAGGGTTCTGAAACGTTATCCCTGACAGCACATGTCCGTGAGGTGTACAGAGGTGTGATATACAGTTGTGTTCAGACATATAAATGACAAAGATTATTTTGGATAGTTTGCGCGTGCGTATTATTTTTCAAGCAGCCCAATTAGGAGAAAGCTACCGTGCCTCGGCGCGGTATCATGAACGGAAATTCATCAATTTACGTTCAATTTGACAACTCTCTCCTTCGAAGGCGCAACGCTGTATATTAAAAGTACACGGTTTCCCCCCTGCTGTCACTCCAGGACCCCTGCTTGTTTTCTGCTTATTGCTCTCTCTTCGCTTGTACTTTAGTTTCCGTTAAGTGCGCGTCGGGGCTATGCCTCAGAACGCGGTTTCTTGTTCTCGGTAACTTCTGCTTGAATTTACGTTGCTGTTGTCTTGGTCGCCTGAATCGTACTAGGTGATATTCAATTCTAGCTTAAGCACTCTTCTTACGACGGATAGATACCCTAATCTATCAGTTTGTATCCCTTTATGTACAGTTAAATAGTAGGTTCAACCCAGCATGGCCATAGTGCCGCACACTCTGCAATTAAGACTCATCCAGCAGCGTGTTGTGAGCAGTGCAGACCCTGCACACAACATTTCTCCGGTCATCTTCCAGCCTAGATTTGTCCACCAGGCCAACATAGTAAAACCCAAAGACGCTTGAATGAATTATAACCTGCTACTGAGAAGCTGGAATTGACGATAGACCTCCCCCATAGATGTTAAAAGATATGTGATCGATAGCAATGTATCTGGATGTGAAAATGCAGTATCTTTCAGGCCAAGAATCCAGCCCATGTTTACTGCACTAGTACATCAGATCCGTGTGTCTTGTCGCAAACTCTTTAACAGTACTGTAAAATCGTTGTTCGTGCCATGGGATAGTTCACAAATACCAGAAGTGTATAAAAGAATCGGGGTAAAAGTTTGATTGTCTGCAAAAAAATGTTCGCGGTATGAGCACATAATAATATCTAACAAAATGTTAAATGTCCCGAAATTACTCATCTCAATAAGTGTCGCAGATAGGGCAAACGTTTGGTCACAGCCTTTAAAAATAGTTCGAGGTCTTTGTGATAACTGCATTCGATAAGTTTATATCCACACAGCACACAGCAACGGAGAATAAAAATTTAAGAAATATGGGACATCTGCACTACAGACAGGTATTCTGTACAAGGCAACGTTTGATGAGGGCCGGTATGTCAATCAGGCGGACTTCGAGCACCGCCACGGGTGCTGCATGTGTACGTATATGCAAACGCCCTTCGCCAAATCATATCGGTGGAAACAATGTGGTGATCAGTGCATGAGCCATGCCATGACCCATGCACTGGTCACTAGATTGTATGATGCAACCGTGCAATATGATCAACAATTGCACCTCCCGTCATTGTCAAAAGTCGTCAATGCCCAACTTTTGAAACTATGAGAGGAGGTGATTCTGATGCCCTGTTTCAGTCTACGCCCAGAAGGTCAATATGGCTAGAATTTTGGCGCTGACGAGGTTGCATTTAAATGAATACCTGCATGCACTCCAATTTCTCGTACAGCTTTATATCGACAAGTTGTGATTGAGCATTGAAAGTGGTCGATTGCTTCACAGTTTTCCAGTTCTGAGAATCATAATCTAAAGCATGCATTGCATATATTTTAGATGTTGAAATTCGTTCCATTGCCTTAAACCATTCCGTACTGCCATATATATTTTTATCGCAGAGTGTATCACTACTTTTCAAATATCCTTCTTCACCAATCATATGCTATGTCATGCACATATTCCTCTTCTAATAATCCGTTACGTGTTCCAGTGCGTCTTCTAGCTGGTTCGTTCAGGAGCACCGCCACTGGTTGGGGCTTCCTACTAACATATACTCGTTTGTCATGCAGAATAAATGGCAAGTGCATTTCACGCACGGAGCTTTGAATCACGCCCTTACTACCACGTCGACATTGGTGCGGTCAATCACTGCATATCCGGGTGCCCGCTTGCGGCATGACCATGCAAATGAAGCAATGATTACACTGAATTCACGGAAATGCAATTCCGAGTGCATTACATAAAGCTAAATATAAATTTAAAGCGTCCATAACTTAAGATGCCTATAATTTGATGATAATAAATCTCTGTCTCTCTGTGTCTCTGTCTCCCCGCCCATGACCTTCTTACTCTCTCTCATATTTATATTAACTATGCCGCTGTAGATACCTATCGGTACAGGCCGACGTTCACGTCCCTGCAATTTCCATGGCTGGTTGCTTCGTAATCTTGCGCAGGACGACCACTCCATTCCGAGCAACAATTCCCATCTCATCTCCCATTAAACGTTGTTTATGCTCTCCCATGCTCTCAACAGCCCCTCCTCCAAGTTATCCTCTGTGCTATTCCAGACGAATCCTAATCCATCCTGCATGTTTCCCTCCCATGCCACCGAGTGCGCTCGTCGTCTCCCACATGCAGTCAATCGTATATTAACCCATAAACACGAAAGCAGGACCAACACAGGCCACGTCCAGCAGAGCCACAAATACACACACACACACACATTGCTGCACCGCCTCCTTACAAAAGCATTGACTTTTTTCGTAATAGCTCACGAAAGGTAAACAACACACATGCACACATGCACAGTTTCGCGACACAAGGCTGAGCATTCGGCCTGCGCCAACACATGACAACGTGATATTCACAACCCTCTTCTAGTATAAAATATCGGGTTTTACTCATCTGCACCGACTCTTTCTTTCTTCACTCGCCACCACAAGTCACACACTCACACACTTAGTCTTTCTCTCAACATTCTCTGAGAAATATCCACAGAAGCCCGATCTGCTTGGTCAACTTGTCTTCGTCTTATTCACCACTCCGCTTCCTGTGTTTTTCAATCACCATGAAGTTCACCACTCCGCTCTTCCTCGCACTTGCCCTTTTCGTTTTGTCGGCCTCGGCAAAGCCGATCAAGCCGATCAAGGCACTCGGTGACCGCATCCTCACACCGGCCCAGGCGAGGAATCTGAAGCGTCGCATCGCAGCCGCCGGCGGCTGTAACGCGAATCTTTGCTTCGCCATCGACGGCAGCGGCTCGATTCCGCCCCAAGACTTCGAAAACGAGAAGAACTTCGTGCACGATCTCGCCACCCTGATTTCGACGGACTATCCCGCCGAACTCGCAGCCGTGCAGTTCGCCACTGCGACCACGCCCGTTTCGCCGTTGACAGCCGATACAGAGGGCTTCAACCTCAAGGTCGCCGCAACCGAGCAGATTAAGGGCCTCTCTTTCCTGCGCGGCGGTTTAAACTACTGCATCAGCCAGGTGCTTAAACGTCGTACTGAGGCGATGAAGATTATCGTTCTCGGCGATGGAGGCAGTGACTTGGGTGGTAACGCCATCAGGCGAGCAAACTGGTTCCGTAGGATTGGAGGCGACATCAGTGTCGTTGCGGCCGGCAAGCCGAACGACGAAGTCCTTAGCGCTCTCGCTGGCGGCGACGAGAAGAAGGTGTTCGAAGTTAAAAGCTTCTTCGACATCATCGCGCTGCAGGGAATCATTGGTGAGCTTGTTGTTGAGGTTTGTGGATTCTAAGCGAACTGCCGGTCCTTTTACAGATAACTATTTTTCAATTTTAGATTAGAGTTGATTGCATGGTTCGATCAGATGTCCATATCTTAGATCATAGAGCTATTGGTAAATGTATGATATCCGTACTATCATTTTTCATACTGGAGTTTTCCTCTGTCTTCCTATATGCAATTGAAAAATGAGCTTATCTTGTGATGGAAGTTGCTTCTCACTACTTCAGTTCATTGCAATTGTTTCAAGATATATGTTTAGTATTAAATGATATACCGTATATATATAGATATGTATATAGATGTATGTGTATGTGTATATACGGCTATGGTACATGGATTTGTATGTCTTATGTATGAAATTTTGTGTTGCACAACTCAGTTATATTCTAAACATTAATTGCTGTGTTCGCCTGTCACATGTTGTGTCGCTCAGTCATCCAAGGAAAGCCAGTGAGCTACAAATTAACATTGCAAGATAAAAAATCAAAACACAGTAAAACAACAATTGCAACGGCAACCATTAAAAAACTATTACTATAAGATTTAAAAAAACTCTCAGACAACGTTTTTCGGGGTTTGAAAAAGCAAAATTCTATTGAATGAAACTGTCCGCCAATTTCTGGCCTTCTGTGCATTAACTTATGGCACATTTACGATTGCTGCCAACTTAATCTTCCGCGAACCAACCAAGTATCTGAGCAGCAAAAATTACAGATGACACAGAGAGAAATAACAATGTACTGAAAAGAAACGCACCGATTTACTAACAAATCATATTTCGGAAAAACAGTTCTACAATTACTAGACTTTCAAATTTAACTACTCGAGAGAAAACATTAGCACGGAGCCCCATTAGAGTGATCAGTGATTATTAATATAGAAAAATCAACAAGAATCAGAAAAAACCACATCTTTAGATAAGAAATAGGTTTCTGAATTCAATCTCTTCCAATACATGTTTCTCAGTGCTATCTACGTTCCCCGCGCATGTTTCTCACTGTTTCTAGGTATATTAAAGCTCTTGATGTTCATAAAATTATATTATTATGTGACACTGACGTTCCATGGGTAACGGAAAATCGGTGAATTTGGACTAAATTACTCGATTTCAAAAGTACAGAGAATTTTCCATTTCGTGAGAATTTAAGCCTCCTCAGTGCCGAATAATGTTGCCTCAACAGAAAAAAAACATCAGCCCACCCGAGATAGGTTGTCTCTCTCTTCTGTGCGGGTTTGTACAGATGCAGAGAGGCAGTACTTTTCAATGACTTATGCCTGTGTAAAAAAAATGTATCCGTGTTTTTTTCTCTCAGAATGCGGCTGAGTTGTGCTAGCACGGCAGAATTGTTAATTTTCCAGTTTTTTTATTGATTTCCAACGCACTGGTGCATCGGTTATGTAGCAGTTACGGGACAACCCAATTCAATTCAAACGCGTCAGACGTTTGGTGTAACACAACTCACCTCTCCAAAGTGACGAAATGTAGTTGATTAATTGACCATGTACTTAATTAATCAGTCAAAATTTACCGAATTTTGGCCTTAGCCAATCGCAACCACGGGACTGTTTCCCCCCTCATTAGTTGTATTCTATTCGCTTTACGAAAGCCAATAGGTAAACAATCTAATGTTTCTTTCTTAGGCGATCTGTACAAACGCACTGTTCTTTTCACCTAGACTTTGTCGGGTGCACATCTGTGTACACCTTTGATTGAATTTCGCGTCACATTTGAAATGGAACGCACGGCCCCTTGGAATGCACGCTTGACCTCCCAAGTCGAAAATTCAACCAAGTTGAGACACCCTGTTATAGAGTCTTAAATACTCAAAACCAGTATGCCTCATTGACGAAATAAGTCCTAATAAAACACTATAAAATTCGTAACTCATAGAAAAGCGCATGAATTCGGGGAACGTAGATAATTACTGTAGAAGCTCCTAGTATAATTTAGAAGAACCTATACACAAAGATAAGTAAAATTGGGCAATATTAGTGTCAGTACGATTTGCTTGTGTGACTGGTGGAAGTAAGTACTAAACACAAACTAAAATATAATTTTCATTTTTTTTTAATGTCCACGACATGTAAATGGTTGGATATTATTGTAGTGAACTTCAATTGAACAGTAGTGATGAAAAATAGGAACTTTCATGTTTCAGACTGTGGACCACACAAAATTCGATTAGTATACAAAATAAAATAGTTCCAGCTATTCACTTGAGTGCTTACCTATTTTGTATTTTCTTAACGTATTTAAGCACACAACAATTCGTTTGGAACTAAAAAGACGTAACATACATTTTGGGCTGGGGTTTATTGCAACATG
This sequence comes from Herpochondria borealis, assembly GCA_032274145.1. Classification (NCBI taxonomy): domain Eukaryota; phylum Rhodophyta; class Florideophyceae; order Ceramiales; family Ceramiaceae; genus Herpochondria; species Herpochondria borealis. The sequence goes on along the minus strand of JAVCKV010078907.1, from coordinate 15,094 downwards.
TACTAGACAGTGAATTCTTCTTCCAACGATGTACTTGAGAAATAAGTAGTTCAGGTCACCTAAATGTTTTACAGGAAAGAAGCAGTTTAAAATAGAAAGTATCATTTGGAAAAAAAGTGCAGCTTCAAAAATATAATTTGCTTTAAGATATGACTACTATACCGTATGAAGATATTAGATATACTATTAATTATCACATATTACAGTTTTGGAAGATTATAGGCCAGTCGACAATACAGATCGTCAGGGAAGTTGGTCCCGGTTTCTAGAGTGAAAGCTAATTCCTTCATTTGGAATTCATTTTTCTTGCGTACCCACATCATTAGTAGTTTTTATCAAGAGCATAATTGTGTTCGGACAATAATATATTTCAAAATATAACAACTACATACTGCACATTGCGTATGACTTCAGAAACACGGAGTCTGATAAATTTTCAAATTAAAATGTTGTCCAATACAGTGCTTCCCATAATTTTCTGGCACACAATTTTTCAATATCTGTACAGACAGGACAGTTTGGACGAGCAACACAATAAAAAAACAGAATTGGAAAGACGCAACGCCGTTTCGGTCTAACAGGTTCATCGAGCTTAATAGTTTTCTTACGTAACGCGTAATGAGGTAGCCATCAAACTACGAAGGTAATGTGGAATTCCATGGATATTACTACGGTAAATACATAACAATATTAAAAGTAACAGAAATTTCTATAAGTTAAATTGCATCTAATTTCAAATTTAGTCCGTTTTTGTTGTACTAACGATTACTGCGTTTGAAAACACACCAGCGATACTCCAGCAGGTGTCATCTACTGCAACAGAGAGTCTTTCCGAACAGCGACAAACGTCGCTGCTGTGGCTGATATACATGCTGTGGCTGCTGTGGTGGCCTACGGCAACCGAAAGCTACAACTTTGCCCCTCTTACATTCTTGCTCTCGATTCTTTTGTTGGGTAGGGATACCTCCAGAAACTGCGAAAAGGACGTCTATGGTTTAGTTAGTTAACGAGGGTGACTCTCAAAATGTACTCTACGATTTCACAGTAAGTATCCTAAATAATATAAGCACCTCCATGTATTTTGGATCAGTTGATATGAATCAAGTTGGCTATCGAACTAGCGTGAGTTCTTCGGAAACAAATAACGAACATTTTTGTGAAAATTAATTCACAAGGCTTTGTTAACTGATAAGAGGACTGAGAATTATTAGTTGCTCTCAAGGGATACTGTAGTACAACAAGTCTGGCTACGTATAAAAAGAAGTCCTATAAACTTGTGTTTTGGAAGCATTATTTAGAAAACTGCTAGAATCTATAAAACTATCCAATACAGTACTGTAGCGGATAGGATTGACAGCTCGTTAGCTAGTAAAAGAAGACTGAGGAGTTGGTAAAACAGGGGTGTAAGTCCTGTATGACAGCGCGGACGGAATGGAAGAAAAGGGGCGGTAGAGACGGGCTGGAGGGAGAAGGTGCGCACGACGGGCGCTAAAAAGGGGACCGGAACGAAGGGCTCAAAGGGGAACATCTGGAGTCAATACTAGATGATCTGGGAAGTGAAACAGGGAGGCTAACGGAAGCACGGCTCTTCGGCACGCGGAACGAAGAGAGGAAGGTCAGTTACATTATTGTGTGCGCGCGCGTAGAGAGACGGGAGCGCGACTTATAAGCAGAAAGAAAATAAACTACACATGTCCTCGCACAACTACCTTACATACTACACCATATGACTAGTATACGGTGGTGCTCTTACCACTATATTATATACATATAATGGTCGTTAAACATTCCCTAAAGCAAATTAAATTCGCAAGTATGTAGAGCACTCTGGCAAGCAGAGGTAGAGTGCCCTCAAGGACACCGTGTCTCGAAGTAGAATGTGTGACGTAACAGCGTTACGGCTAGTTACGTTTATGACCCAGCGGGGTGCTGTTGGGACGATTTGGTTACCATTCATTACGTCAAATGAAAGTATACCTTCCATTGTACATTTTGTAGAAGTCAGGTATGTATAATAATGTTGAGGGGTTGTAGAGTTCGATTTGAGAAGGTCAAGCATTTTGTTCAACCGTTCTCGTCAAGCTCCAAACTTTCTCTCTTCTTTTCATTTCTACCGTGGATTTGAAACCCTCGTGCTCTTATCGGGCCGGGAGCAAGTGCACGGTTCGTCAACTTGGCATATCTCGGGAGAGGTCGAGTATCAGCAGATGTGAGCGATTCTTTGGACTGAGCTGCTTGCACCGACGGCCGTTGGCCGGCTGTCCATCAATCCGAGAGCAGCCAGCAAGCATTCGCGGCTCAGGTGGACAGTCGATCGCATAAACTGACGTACGTGGACCGCATGTCTGCAGCGTACGGTTCCGGCATGGTGCACGTTCTCCAAGGACGCGAGCGCCAAAATGTCACTGACCTGTACGAGCTACTCAACTGGGGGGCTCCAAAGACTACAGCGAGGCGCATGGAGATCTTTTGTGCTACAGTGGTCCCATCGTCTCTCCGTCGCGCAGATGTACGCTGTACATGACGGCGACGTTGGGGTCAAGTGATCAGCTTTCGCCACATGCGACGTAAACTATGCCGCTGTGGATGCTTGCTTTCGAGAGGAAGGAGCGCCACAGAACTGGAAACTTTACTCCGGGGCACTGCCAGGAGGTTCGAGCGTGCTGCTGAGCAGGGACTGGCCGTTCTTGTTTTTAAGTCGCCCGAGGTAACTAAACAGTCTTTTAGCAGACCCCGATGATGCTAGAGACGCAAAAGGGCCTTTTCCATCTTATTGAATGGCACAGGTTTGAAATAGACTCTATGTTCATTCTGCTCCGTCCAGAACTGTAGAGTGTACCCCGGCTCCTTCCTCTCATTTTTGTGCAATTTTTAAAGAATGCTTTTATGTAACACTTCAAGAATGTTTAGGAGGCTTTTATTCATGCATTCAATGGACTAGTCAATTCTGTGAATGGAGGCATGCGTAAAGGTCATATCACTGTCCAAGCTGTCCTCTAAATCGCAGTCCAAAGGCTCCGCATAAAATGTAGAACTGCTTTGACTCATGTAACCTGCCATTATTATAACTATCTCGTGCAGCTCTTTAATGAGCTGTGGCGCACGAGACATCGTGCATTTGCGATCAGCTTCGACCTGGCGACCAACGCGGCGGGCTTCTCCGATAAAAACAGTGAAATCCGCCAGTGTGTTTTGACTCTCGCTCGAAAGCTTCGGTAAATTCTAAGTTTCTATAGAAAGCTCACTTGCAACTGACGAGATATCATCCGCACGTGAAATTTATGTCAACAGAGTGGTGATACGCGAGTACCACCTTGTCGGAACGTTGTGCTTGAGAGTCTGGATCCGGTCCTGTGTCACATCACTCTGAAGTTGCTTCTTACGAAGGAGCATGCTAGCTTTCGGATGCTTGTTGAACTAATACGTGATGCGGTTTACTGTGTCGAGGTACTTCTGCCATGGTGTGTCCGGCAGAAATACATCATTAGCCGCGAAAGAAATTGTATGGACAAAGCAGTGGACAGAACCAACGTAGTTAGTGAGGAGACCGGCCGAAAATGCTGTAGCCGGTTCGTTATCTGTGGTGACCGTGTGCATATCAATTACGCGAGATCCGACCACTGCATTTTCGGACACAAGTTCCTTTACAACAGCGCAGAGTTGACCTTTGTTCTTTGCATCATCTCCTCAAATTTTGAGGGTAGCAATTTGTAGGCATTTGAGTGACCAATGCTCGTCAAAAAAGTGCCAAGCAACACCAAGAATTTGCCCACCTAGTGCGGCACTCCAGCCGTCGAAAGTCATACAGCCCGTCGTAGCCTTCGTAGTTGCATTTCGTAGAATACTGCAGACTGCATCGTGTGTCGAAAAGATGTACTTTTCAAGCAGTGCCTTGCTTGAAAACTGGAGACGACCACCACATATGTTCACAAGGCCTTGCAAAAGTGGAGATCCGCACCTTGACATAGGCGCCTCTGAAGCACATGAGAACAGTAAAGCGGCGACAGCCTGCAAGATTTGCATAGGCACATCTGGAAGCGACATCTGTATTGCCGTTATAGTACTAGTCGTGCCGGACGTAGGCGTAGAAGAAGAGGGTTTCCGGTTTGAGCTTTGAAAGAACGTGCCTATGCGTGCGGCGGAGTGCTTTCGTACCCATTCTTCGCAGCTCTGGGAAATCACATAACGTATCTGTGTCTCCGTATCATTCTCCAGTTCAAGCCTTTTCAGAGCGTCGTGCGTTCCGCGATGTCTGCCTTTGTAGTGTGTGACGATGTTGCTGTTGCATAGAGTTTTGTTCAGGTTTCTCTCCAATGAGCACACAGAACAGTGATACTTAGGCTTTGAAATGTCGGTGTTAACCGTAGCTGCAATGGCGCTCCACAGGGAGGTTTTCACACTTGAGCCTCGACCATCCGACGCTTTGCGACATTTTTTCTGTTGGTTCAGCTGCTCGTTCCGAAGGCATACAGCCGTTATTGTGTGTGAATATTCTTGCTTCTTTGCAACCTCGATCTCGTCGTCTTTGACTGGTGCGGACGCAGGGGCCGTCTTGCTTTTTAACATGGCGAGACGCAGCGAAGGACGCTGAATCGGAGGGTTTTGAGGATCAGCTGTTCGCCAGCAAACAATAAAACCCATCGAAGTCTCCATAACCGTCGTCGAATTGACAAAAGCTACCCACGTCGTGATCACTTCCTGTTATTGGGTAATAAAATTCGTTAAATCTGAAGAAATTTCAAATTTTTTACAAATAAATATCGTAGAAAAACTGAAAGAAGTTGCGTGTAGTGTCATGCCAGGCATCTGAGAAATTTTGAAATTGTAAAACGCCCATCTCACGAAGTGACTAATCAGAGGTGACTAAGTAGAGATTTGCTTAGTAAGTTAGCAAAAAACCTCCGATTTCAGAGCTTAGTTACTCAGTCACAAATACGGGCATGACTATGAGAGACAAACTTTGTAAATATATCAGCGAGCTGATCCGAAGTTTGCAAAAACTTCAAGTCAATTATAGCATATTTTCTCAGGTTCCTCAAATAATGAATTTAAAAGGCGACGTGCTTTTTGCAAGCAGAAAAATGTGGATTTCTAGTCAAGGCGATGGAAGCCTGACTTAAAAAGTTCAAGATAGTTGCTTCGAGTCAGATGAACTTGTTTCATGGTTTCTTATGTGCTTTCTCAACGATATTTAAATGGTCCAACATTTTTGGGAAGAACAACAAATTTTCGCACAAGCTGAGAGCGCGATGTACTCGGCTTCTGCTGAAGACAAAGCCGTCACGATTTGATTTTTTATTTTCCAAGCAAAAGTTCCGTCGTTGACAAAGATCATATATCCCGTTGTGGACCTCCTTGCGTCATGATATCCCCAATTGGAGTCAGCGTACGCAATCGTGTACCCGGCGACGAAGTCAGAGTTCGATTTAAGGAAGAAGTCGCGAGTTTTCTTAACATTTATAAAGCTTAACACACGGTTGAGAATTGAAGCACGTTTTTCTGGAGCATACAGTTGACGGGATAGGACGGAAAGAGCAAAAAAGGGAGATCAGGTCGTGTGAAAATGGCGAGGTAGAGCAATCCACTGACCACTGACCAATACTAGAAAAGCTCAAGTTTCCCGAGTAGCTCATCGTATTCATGAGCTTTTCTGAGATCTATCTTTGTCGGGAGAGTTTCATTTCAAGCATTGGCTGGGTTCATGTAGTGTACTGTCAGCAACTTGACTAATAGCCGAGGTGATTGACATGGATGCCATATAATGTGCGCTTTTTTCCAGGCGATAATGTACTTCAAGGAATCAAAGTGTTTGACTTCAAAGGTCGCAGAAAGCTTCTCTTTGAAGCGTTTTAGCATCCTTCGACTGTTGGAAGCAAAGGCACAGCTGTCCACGATGACGGTGATGATGATGAACTTGATGCCTTCGGAGAGGAAGTAGAGCCTCTCGTCAATGGAAGATGTATTAAATCCCCATTTTAACAGTTTATCAGAGAGGAATGATAACCGGATTCCACATACCTCCACTGCGCCATATAGTGAGATGAGAAGTTCGCAGACGCAGCCTGTTTTTATTTTCTTCTATGACGAATCAGTAATATGTTCCATAATTATTGTTATATCCATCTTGCCGTAGAGATAAGCGTCCGATATGTCTGATCCCTCTCTTTGAATTTCAACGTCAGCATCGTACGCGAACACAATGTATTGTGATTCATGGTAGGTTACTGGAGAAAAGACGGCATCTGGGCCGTAGTCTTTTTGTGGTCTTTGTTTTTAGCCACGAAAGCAGTTCTTTACTTCCGCAGAAATTCGGTTCCTTTCGTATCAAGGTGCTCTTTGCGGAAGTTCTAAGTGAAGGGGAATGGATTCATACCAGGATTTCTTGGTACTAGGCGCCAGCACATTCGTTTCACTAGAGCGTTGAAATACTTATCAACGGAAATGCACCAGTCAGGATCCTTAAAAGTATGAAAAAAGATACGAGGAGCTGGTAGGCCAGTTGCAGAATTCTTCGAGATAAAGACAGATGGGCTTGAGATGTGGACTGTAGTTAGAGCTTCGAATAGCTGATGTAGTTCATCTTCTTTCGAATGAGTTACAGAGTTGGAAACTGCTTCGATCTCATTTTTCGTGCGAGACCATCTAGAAGACTAGCCATGTTAGGAAGTTGAGCGGATTTCATATCATGGAAGTATTGCATATGACAGAATTCGATCCCGTTTCTATCGGAAATGTAGATGTGCATGAATCTGGTTTCGTTTTAATACCGAATAAGAAAGTGAAATGGTATCTAGGGAGAAACTTCTTGTTCGGTTCCTTGTCAGAAAAGTAGAAAAAAGCTTATCCCGGTTGACCGAATGTAGGGGTTTTGGTTTAATCGATGGAAATGTCGGGGTACCACAGGAGGATAAGTATTTGCCCCCAATGTGCCTGTTAGGGAAGCGATGACGAAAAAATTGTCGTGAGTGATTTCTTCGGAACACAGCGACTGCAGAAGTTTTCAGGAGAACAGTAGGACCCGGGCTCTAGTCCATTGTTCTTGAACAAGGCGTTCAGTTGCTAAGTTGCTTTGAGAAGCGCGATTAGGCGAGTAGTCAAGACTGATTCAATTGCAACGAACTAATTCTTTTAATATGTCGTTGGTGCCCTCATCCACGCGATCGAGACGATTATAGCTTTCTTGGAATTTTTTCTCAACTCAATCTCACTACGTTCTTTGTACCACTTCAAGAACGAGAATAAATCATCTTTTTGGTTGAGCATATAAACATCGGTCTTTGCGGTAAATTCGTATAGGATAGATACTGTAAACGAGGACCTAGAAATTTACGGTTGTACCTTACCGGCAATGTCGAGATGGATCAACTGAAGTAGATGCTTTGACGTGAAGGCCAATATTGGAACAGGTGCTATTTTTCTCTTGGCGGTGAGTCATGGGATACAAATAACGTTGTCAAGGATGTTCCTCTGAAAGTAAGGAACATTTTGCAAGGCCACCGCAAGATGTTGACAGCGAGTCGCCGACAGGTGCCCAGTTCGATCGTCCCAAGAATTTTTTATTTCAATTCATACGTTATTGGCGTTCACGGCTGGAGATTCTGGTTTGCCTCTCGAATTCATGTCGTGAAGGCCGTCAGTAAAGGGAGTCTCGGAGAAGATTTTCTAAGTATCCGGATCAAGGACGAAGCATCTATTGTTCGGGCGAAGGCGATAAGTGACGATAGATCGAATTATTCGGCTAGAATTATAAATGATATTCTAAGAGAACGAAGGAACGTGGTGGGCCTCTATGTATTTTCCATCCTTCAGAATTATCCATAAGTGAACTCTGTTGGTGTTACATACTTTTGGTATACAAACTTGCATCCATCGCACATTTCGTGTCAGTGTCCCGTGCAATGCGCATGGTAATTGGAGTCGGGCCACGTCGTGGACCTGGTGGCGGTTTTTACAATATGCTGTGCAGCGGTGTACCATGTTGGCACATGCGAACAACAACGGAGTGGGGTTCGTGCAGGTTGTCAATCTAGAGATGCTGATTGTTGCCGTTGAATACGCCCACAGCACAGGTAGTGAAAACATCTGTTGTTGCACAGCTATTTATCATGTTTGCACATGCGAACAACGGCAGAGTGGTGATCGTGCCGGGTGCCAAACGAGGGATGCTGATTGGTGCCGTTGAATGTTCCCCTGCGCAGGGAGTGCGAACCTATGTTTCCGGGAAGCTGATATTTGTACGTTTGAATTTTTTTGAATTAATTTAGTAATGCGCGATTTTGTATTTGAAGAACCTGTATCGAAATACTTTTAATAGTGCCAACGAAATCGAGTCTGATTAATTCGGACACAGGCAACTATTGAAAACCTATGTTGTTCTCCAACAAATCCAACTTTCAAAAGATCATGAGACTTGCGCTTATACGACTGCGCAAACAAATGCCAACCACAAACCACGCTTGGGGCTAATGAATGCTCCGGAAACGCGAAATAACATCAACTGCGAATCACGCCCGCCGCTTACGACTGCTCCGGAAACGGTAACAACCACCGACCGCGAAACACGCCAGCCGCTAACGACTGCGCCGGAAACACGACGATACCGACTCCGCGACCTTCGGCAAAACTAGCGCAGCCGAATGCGCACGCACGAAACCAAAAATGGCAAACTCTTGCAATCTTGCGACCAACCACCGAGCGACCGGGCGACGAGCGACGAGCGTGCGAGCGTGTGACTAGCTTGGCCTTCGATAGACCTTCTGGGACCGTTTTCTACAGGCGTGGGCTGTTAATCCCACGGGACGAGGGTCCTACCCTGTCCTGTTGCGATAGAACCTTCGTGTTGTTGAACCATCCCCGGTGGGATATACGGTTTACTGAGAAAGTCGGTCCGTCGCTGTTTCCATTTAGCACGCCGGCGGAAGAGAAACGCAGACGAGTACTCCGCTCCGGCTAAGAAAGTCACAAGCTTCGCCTCGAACTCCTTACTGCACCGACTCTGTCGGGAAGGAGCAGCTCCATCGGGTGATCCCGAACAATTTCATACGAGTACGACGAAGTGCGCTTCGCGGCTCAGTGAACGGTCCATAGGAAACGCCTATCCTCCTTCACTGGTTCGAGTCGCAAAAAAACTTCTGTGACCAAGCCTTGAGTGAGCTGAGCAGTTAAATTCCTAGGTGTCTACAGGCAAAACTTTTCTGTGGTTACTCGTACCACATTGTGTTTTTTCTGGGTTGAAAGACCCAAACCTGGCCGAACGTGGGGTAGCGCCAAGAGGCACAAAACTTGTTGATTCTTCTTTTCAACTCAAGGCTCTGAGCTGAGGTCCTAAAAGAGAGAGGTTGCCACTGTGTTGACTATCGGTTGACGGCTTCGGATCCCTAAACAGACCTTGTTTTTTAGCCCGCTCCACTGCCGCCATGGAATCGTCATGGGGTTGTTTCAAGGTTGAAAAGCTGACCGGCTGAAACTTTCATGTATGTAAACAGTAGAGCTACTGCTTGCTCTACGTGATATCGACTTGTAAATTGTTGATGATCCACCTGTTTCCGACGATGACCCCGCCGTAATGAAAGGTTGGACGTTGGGTGAACGCAAGGCCCGGGCTTTGATCGGATTGACCTTTTTAGACGAGCACCTTGAGTATGTGCGGGATTTGAGCAGCGCCAAGGTTATTTGGGCTGCTATCACGGACGTGTTCGAACGTCAAACCCTGCTAAACAAGCTGAACTCACGCTGCCTTTTCTACACCATGACTATGAAAGACGGCGACAAAGTTCTGTCGTTCATTAACCAGGGGAAGCAGTTGGCTTCAAATTTCAAGTCGATAAGAGTTGACATGGACGATAAAGAGATTGCCATTACCGTTCTGAATGGTTTACTGCCGTGCTTCGAGAGCCTGATTGTCGCTTTCGATGCGCTTGGAAACGAAGACCTGCACTTTACGTTGAACATTGTAAGGAGCCGCCTGCTCCAGGAAGAGCAACGCATCAAAATTAGAGATGCCAAGAGCCATGCCAAGCTAAAGACGGCGGCTCTGCAGCACCAAGTCTGCCAGTGATCTCCTGCAGTTAGTATGCAACAACTGCGGTACCAAGGGTCACACCGCCCCAAACTGCTGGGGAAAGAGCGTGAAAGGCCTTCGTACATCTCCGCCAGCTGGGTACCGCTCGGGAAAGGGCCATGATGGTTCTAAATCCGATAATCCAGCACTTACGTTGGTGAAGCAAAGGATTTAAGGGTTAGGCCGCATTCATAGGTACTACCGATGACTCGGATGAATAGTTTGTCTTTCTCATGAATAAAACGGGAGTGATCTCCCAGACTTCATCTACTCTACGTGTAAGGCGCCCATGACCTACGATAGGTCCCGTTTTTCAACGTACAAACGCGTTCCCCCACCTCTGTGAAGACGGGTTCAGATGCATATTCTATGGTGGCAGGCGTGGGGATGTAGATATCAATGTCCTGTTGAACGGAGCCCTGAAGCAGTGTATACTAAAGAATGTGTCACACGTGCCTTCGTTCAATTTTTCGCTGATATCTGTACCAAAATGGACGACCACGGCATCCTAACCACGTTCGGACACGGCCATTGTAGCGCCAGACTCGAAGACAGAATGATCCGGAGTGGGACGAAGCTAAACAAACTGTACGTGCTTGACGCCCCGCAGGATAATGGTAAAACCCAATACGCAATGATTTTCACGATGCAGCGTTGGAACGAAAGACTTGCCCATTTGCATCCAATGGGCATTCAAGCCATGTTGCGCAAAAATTATGTAGACGGCATCTTCGTCAAGTCTGCAAAATGCCTGAAGGCTTGCAAAAGATGCGCGCGTGGCAAGACACATCGATAACCGCTCCCTGCATAATATTTCTCTACCCGAAGGATGGAAGCAGTTAGTGAAGTATAGCAAGGAGCTCCTCCAATAATTTGAAGAAATAAGTAACGCGCTCAGGTTGAAACATGGAGTACTCCTCCGGGCGCGGTTTGGGATCACTGCGTACCGCATTCCATTCCAACTTTTCGAACTTATGTCATGTCCAGTCCTTCTTGGAAACCAGTTCGCTAACCGACATATCGATGCTATCCGTTGCATAAAGGGATCTTTCGACTTCACGAGAGATACGCTGCCAACTATCGGCCATGGCGACTGCGCCAAACCGTTAAATATGGAAATGGTGCATATTTTGGAGTCAAAAGCTAATTTAACCGACCAGCAAGCATCGAGCGAGAAAGATATCCGTGGGCTCACTCGAATTCGCCTGGAAAAACAATTTCCACCGCGCACTCAAGGAAGGACGATGGTGTTGACGGGATTGCAGGGCATTTTAGTCAACAAGACCAAGCATGAGTTGATGGAGCGGAACGGAGTGAGAGTGATGAAATCCATCCATGAAATGATTGTAGATAAAGCTTTCACGGTGTTGCTGGCAACTTCTCTCGGTCCATCCGTCTCTTCCCAAGGGAATGGTTTTTGAGTACGCCAGGTGGTATCCCATTGCCCTCATAAAGTTTCAAGGGGACGCTGAGAGAGAAATATGCGATACCTACAAACTTCCCACTTCGCCGTCGGAAACCGACGTTCCAAGATTTAAAGCTGAGTAAGAAGATGAGGATCAACTGGCACCGTCTCTAGTAAAAAGAGCCTTTCAAACGGTGGAGTCAGCCATAGAGCAGGCCATAGATTTCCTATTCTCTTCCGGGTCAACGGGCGAGGTTTACAAGGTCATTGAAGCGGATGCCGTCACATGTGACGAGCAGAACTCTGCGCCCCAGAGATGGTGACAATATATATTTTAAAAAAGGATTCTGTTCCAGGAGACGCCCAGAAAACTGCGCGTCCGAGAGATAAAGAAACGATATGAAGAAACTCAACCACTCAACGAGCATGTTGAAATTTTGAGTGGAGGTCATGGCCAAGGTACAGGACCCTGAAAAAGATTCACTGGAAAAATGCAACGATGATAGGAAGAATAAATTGAGATAGCAATGTGACCTGAGCCATCTGGAGGATGAAAAGATGTGATAAATGGTTATGAAGCTACTTGAAAAGGAAGAGTCCGTTGTTGAAGGAAATTTAGGGCAGATAAAGGCAACTGCGACGCCAGTTCGCATGCAACCGTACCGGGCAGTGCCCGACAAACGAGACCTCATCCGTGAGCATATCTAGTATCAGCTCGCGGACTGTGTAATTTAGCCGGCCCAAACGGAATGGGAAATTCCGTTGCTCCTCGCTTCTAAGAAGTAAGAGGAACATAACTTTTGTATCGACTCCCGCCGCCTGAAGGCGCGAAGATCCGAGATACGTATCGTCTCCCCAACCTGGAAGACTGCAGCGATATTCTCAATAATGCGAAGGTTTTCAAGATATTGGACGTGCTGTGGGGGTATTGGAAAGTCCGAATCGCAAAACAAGATCGGGAAGAGGCGGACAAAGAGCCGCATTGTAACGTATCGCTACAAGCGAATGCCCTTCGGTTTGAGAAACACACCATCCACCTTCTAAAGAGCCCTGGTTTGGTATGAGATGGCGCATGTGTCCGGTGTAAATGGACGAAGTTATAGTGTTTTTCAAGGAACATGAGGAACATATCGTTCATCGAGACCAAATTATTTCGTTACTTCAGGAGGCTGGAGAAAAGCTGAAGGTGAAGTACTTCTTTTTCCAAGCCGAGGTCGACAATCTGCGGCATTTCATTCGCCCCGGTACGTTTAGTATAATTCAAAAATCAAAGGAAATAAAGGAAACCAAGGAAGAACTCTACCCTAAATCTACAACCCAGATGAAGAGTTTCCCAGGAGCAGCGAACATCCACCATCGATTCGTCAAGGGATTTTCTAATGTGTCATCCCCAATATCGGATATGTTCAAGAAGGACGAAAGTTTCTACTTGGAGAAGACGGTGGAGCCTACGCTGGAACAAGATAAGGCTATCGAATATTTGAAAGAAATACTTGCCTCTCCGCCCATGTTGGCTCTACCGATGCGCAAACGGCCGTACATGGCTGACTGTAATGATTAAAAGTACGTCATAGGCCTTGTTATACTTAAGCAGCAGGATTGAAAGAGTCAGAAAGATTAGGAACCGTGGGGTACTTCTTAAAAAGGTTGAGAAAGTAACAGCGTAAGTATTACGCGACTGAACGCGAATGTTATGCTGTGGTGCGGAAAATTATCACCCTTCGTCCGTACGAACGCGAATTTTACTTTTTGGTATTTTCAATTATCAATCTTCTTCCGTACCTAGAGGGAAGTCACTTCAAGGTTTACACCAACGACGTGGCGCTAAAGTGGATGATGACGTTTAATGACCCGACCGGGCCGCTGATGAGTTGGCCTCTGCACCTCATGGAGTTTGATTAAGAAATCATCTACCGCCCAAGCAGACTTAACCAAATACCCGACGCCCTTTCTAGAGTGCCTCATCCATACAATTCGGAGGATAATGAAGTCGAGGATGAGATACCCACGTTTCAGGCAGAAGTCCACTACATCGATGACCTTTTAAACTTGGTGACCAGACGGCGGAGGAATGAGGCCTCGCGGCCTTATCGTCCGATCAAAAGAAAAACAATGTGTTAGAAATCGGACCCGCCTGGTGCAGACACCCCGGCAGCCCCGACCGTACCATTGACAAATAGAAAAAGGACTAAGGTCCACCAAAACAAGCCCACGAAAAAGCTGCTCTTTGGGCTGCGGACCAGAGGTGAAATGCCAGAAAAGATATGGAAAGATACGTCGTAATGCCAATTCCAGAAGAATCAGACGATGAGGAGGAGTATTGTCGTGTCTTCTTAGCAGAAAAACGGGACACCATGAGAAGCGGTAAACTTGGGAGAGAAGAGGAGTCAATAGATTTCTTAAGGAAATCGGCAGGAGAACTCATAACGGCTCAAATTATTATAAATGAGGTAGTTGCGGAGCAAAAATGCGATGTATTCTTCCAGAGGGTACCAGCCACTTATGTCGGAAGTTCCAGGTCGCGATTCTTCGAGGATGATGTTAGAATCCTTTGCCGGGCTCCTCCCGCGAAAAGTACTTGATCCTAATATTCCTCCTTTGTTCGCTTCGAAATAGCATGCTCCGGTTGGGGCAGTACCACAGGCTTTCAGGACACTCCGATCAGACGCGGTTCACACGTGCCCTCGAAAAAATTACTAGTGGCCTTCAATCTCTTCCCACGCGACCCCGACCGTTCGGGCGTCTGAGAGCTCGCCAAGAATCGCGTGTTTTGATCAATCAAGCGAACCCCATGCGTCTCCTCCCGGCAGAGAAACCGTTGGAGATGGTTCCGATCAACATCCTCGGGCCCCTTCCCTAGTCCAAGTCATGGTTACGGTAATCCTAGTCATTATGGACCGGTTCATCAAGCTCACTCAGATAATTCAGTTTAAGCGCATCAAGGCGCAGGACGTGGCCATTGCGTCGTTTTTTAACTAATGGGTCTTCAAGTTTGGTCCACCGTCGACTGTGGTGTCCGAAAATGGTTCGCATTTTTCTGGGTTCTTTCAGCGGATGTGTTCAATCCTTCCAGTAAAGAACACAATAGCCACGAGTAATCAACCTCAGACAAACGGAAAAGCAAAATGAATCAACCGCTTACTCACTGCGATGTTGCGCTTCTATGTCGGCTATCATCTGGCAGATTGGTGTGAGTAAGCAAGCAACCTCTTATATGCGTACAACAACGCAGTGTCTAGGTCAACCCATACCACGCCATTCGACTTGGTGTTTTCGCGTCCACCACCTGAGTTCAGTATGGCACTATCCCGAGCGTCGAACAAGTTCTTTCTAAAAAGAGGACTTTTTGCGCCGTCTGGACGTCGCCATCGGTAAGGCGAAGGCCAGCCTTCGAAAGGCACAACAAAGATACAAAAGCGACGTAGAACAAAGCGTCTAAAGTGCTCGAAACCTGGTAGGCGAAGCTGTATACCTTGGTATCAACTATTGTTAAATGAATCGTGCAAAACTGACACATGACGTCGCTGGCCCGGTAAATTTCGTACTGGCCGGCGACACAAGCACTATCGTAATTCAGCCCTGTAACGTTGGTGAGCGCCTCAGCCGTAGTAATGTGACTTGCGAACCTT
>JAVCKV010078796.1:0-21386 GCA_032274145.1 Herpochondria borealis | reverse complement strand
TCTCCGAGGAGTGATTCATTCACACAATTGGTCATCAGGCGGTACACCAACCCAGATAAAGATCGGATGAGTTTCATTGTATCATCGACACTGGCCCCAGTTGGCTCGCGAAGAGGAGGTGGTCCACCTACTGCTGCCATGTGTTCAGCAACCCTCTCCTTCAGTTCCGCAGCAGAACCTGTGTTGTCAAGTCCTCTAGCCTCTAACCATCCTTTGTTGTGTTTCTTCAACCATTTATTCTGCGGCAGGTTCTCCGGCTCTTCAAAGATTGTGTCCCCTGCCAGGGATGGTAATCCGGAGTAGAACCATTTGGAAACTCGGACAAGCCCCATGTAATTTTCACTGACCCAACCTGGAAGCTTGCCGCCAGTGTAGCCTGGGCATTTACACCACTGTAGTTGGAGTTCTTGAACCGGATCCAGTAAGGATGATGCATATCTCACAAATGTTTGTTTCTTGTTCTGACATGCTGCCCATTGTTGGATCCCACGGGTTTGCGCTTTGATAACACCTGATAGTAAATGCATGCATGCCTCTATTTGTATTTCAAAATCCAGTCCGCTTGTCCAAAGGGAAGGGGGTCTCCACATTTCAAAGGATTGCTGGGATGCATTTCGTTGATTATCTGCAATTTGCATCGAGGACAAGTTGGATGCATGTTCTGCTGGACTGTCTAGGATTGCAGAAAGACGCCGATGAAGCAAAAATGACTACATATGCGGTTGTTTCACAAATGGGCTTCTCTGCGCCGAAACACAAGGCGGGGATTTACCATGTAGTCCGGCAGCTCCACAAAACGAGGAAGGCCGTGAAGCGATATTCAGACGAAGACCTGCTAGCCTATAGAGAATGCGACGATTGTGCCATTGAAGGATGTCTGAAGCTGCTGTCGCAAACTGCTTCAATATCCTGGATGGATGGCGACACCAACAATGTTGCCTTCATATCCATGCTCATGTGTCACATTTCACTTACGCATTGATTTACAAAGTTCAGCTCAAACTCCTTTGCAGCATTTGCTCTTGTTCTGATCCAGATTGGGGACGTGCAGAAAGGGAAACGATTTGGGAAACGCGCGCTGGAGCTTGCCGCCCATTTCAAGGCATTCGAATGCGACGGACAAACTATGCTAGTGTACTACGGCTGGGTTCATTTCATGTCGACCCCAATGCACAGTTTACTTGATCCTCTTATTCAAACAAACCGAAGAGCCAAGGCTGGGGGTGACATTGAGCACTCTCATCATGGTTGTGCATTGTACACATTTAGCTATATTATTTGCGGCTTGCCCCTGCGGGTGATTGAGGCAGATGCCAAAGAATTCATTTCCGAAATGAGGCAGTACAAGCAGTCAGCAGCTCGAACTCACACTTCCTTGTATCGACAGCTGGCGTTGAATCTTGTTCATCACTCGCGCGACCCTTACAAAATGGAAGGCACAGAGATTGGGGACCTTTCAGCACTTCTGCAGGATGGAAACGAGTCTAACAACAAACGAACTCTTGAAGGGATTCTTAACTGTCAACTGTACTTGGTGTGCTATCTCGGTCGCGGCGAGGAGGGAAAGCGAACTGTACAAGACCATGTCAGCCTCAAAACCATGAGTATCCCATCTTCTATTCTACATTTTGCCCGTACCTTCGAGGAATGGTATTTTTTTGACTGGCAGGTGCATGTGAAAAGAAGCAGAGGTACTTCAGACGGCAAGCCACCAGAGAAATGCGGCAAGTCAAGGTCTTCGTACGCCTCGGCTTAGTGAATTGTTCACACCACCTTTCCATTCTAGAAGCTGAAATGCTGGCTCATTGTCACAGACCCGACACGGCGGTCAAAAAAGCCTTCGACAAGGCCATTGCAATGTCCATTCGCTTTGGTTTTCCACAAGATGCTGGACTAGCAAGGGAAGACACAGCACTCTTCTTTCGTGACCGCAATGAATCGTGGTCGGCCGTTTTCCTGGAACGAGCAGTCGAGCACTTTCAACGATGGGGTGCTCAAGCCAAGATTGACCGCATGAAATTGGAGCACTTTCAGTAATTCACAGCTAATGCCGACAGGATGACTCGGGCCGAAAGTGGAAGCTACGGAAGTGCACCCATTTCAACTGGCGACGGTGATGGGAAAAGCACGGTCTCGAGTGCCATTCACGGACGTACTCGCCGCAACGCGTTCTATCGCAACAGTGATCATCAAGCAACAGATTGGTTCCGAAACACAACCAGCGTCATTTCCGTAAGACGGCGACGCAAGCTCAGCGACATCAAAGGAACGGCTTCGTTTTGTCTGGACTTAACCTAATGACCGATCAAACGTGACGGTTATTGCCGGATGGTCTTCAAGAGTTGCCAAACTGCCACCGGATATCAATACTGCAAGTCTACAGTATACCAAGGTCTCATTTGGTTGGCAAAATTTCTTGTATGCTCTGCGCACCTCTGTATGATCTTGGTGCCATTAATCCTGATGCATCCATGCAGGGACCAAGTCACATACATTTGAAATATGTCTCGGGCAGGCGGTACATCAGTTGTTTTCAAGCCACATTTGGATCTCTCTGAAGATGATTCTGAAGAACATGATTAGTGAAAGTCTTGGAAGAATCTCTGGTTGCGTCTCGTGAGTGAGAAGCAAAAATGCTATCAACTCCGGCGACTGCGGATGCCAAAACTGTGCCTACGCTGATCCTATACCCAGGTAGATGGAAAGTGAATTCCTGCTTACAAGACTAATGATATATAAGATGGGAAATGTTCTGCTCTTGCAACCTGTGGGAACACCTGTTCTCCCCTCCAATGGCGATCCGGTGGTGCAGGGAGAACTTGAGTCACGATGATTGCTTCCTCTTGACCAGTGGAGCAAGAACTCACTTCTAGCACGTTACCCTTCCCTGCCAGAATCTTTCTGTGTACCAGGCCTCGTATGTAGGGCATGATATAAGAGAATATATAAAAATCAATGATCAATGTAGTACGAAAATACGGATACCTACATAACTCGCCCAAAACTATGTGATTTTCCGGGATCCCTAGAAAGATTCTGGCAGGGAAGGGTAATGTATAATCCCCTCGAGGACCGGCGAAGAGACACAGATGCTCTTAAGACTTTTAAAATTTCACGTAGGTACTTTCTACTATTAAACAAAGGTTATCACCCCAGCCAGCCACCAAGTTCTCTCCTACTACTCGTCGGCTGGCTGTGATGGCTACAGTCACTTGTGACTCGTCCAAATCATCTCCATGCGCTTCCTTCAATTCCGCTTTGATTTTGGTTTCTAACTTTTCCATTTCGTCTCCATTGACTTGTTGAAGTCGTCCCAACACACCCATGGCATCTCCACTTTCCAGTGCCAATTCGGCCGCCCGTGAAATAGTCACAAGCGAATTTCGATCTCCCAAAATGACGGTATCGCAAGCGGTACAATTCTCGGCACATTGAATGGCTCTCAAGAACTCTCCTCCTCCCTTGGCATTCATGCGATCGCCCATATCATTGTACATGTTGGTCAACAACGCTCTCGCCACTTTGGTAAAGGCTTGCAAAAAGACATCCTTGGCCATTCCGAGGGGATTCAAAAACCAGGGCGTTTCTGGTTTGGATGATAATAATGGCGACAGGGGCAACTCAATATCCTCGGAAGTGACCACTCTGGTCACCTTTATGTCCTCCAAAGTGGGAATTCCAATCCGTTCCAATCGCGATTCGTCGGTTTCCACCATGACAGCATTGGGTTGCAGCGTCTCGAGGAGCCGTGGATTTTTCAGAGAGATGGGCGGAAAGTTCGTCTCAGCCAGTGAACAGTATGGCATATGATATATTATAGTAGTACAGTATTCGAAGATTTTGAATAAATTGCAAATTTGACAAGTATATGATTTGGATTATTGGCCAAAATTGGCCAAATTCATCAATGGAGTATTATTAGATTTTGACGATGACAAGCAAGCATTTTGAATTTTGAATTGCTTCTTCGCACTTCGTCGGGTGCTCGAACCATGAGGCTCGAACCATGGGCCGAACATAAGAGCATCAGAACTTCGAAACGAAGAGAGCGACTAATGAGCTCTACATGGAGTTTGACTGGGTCACTAAAGGGTTGTCTGTTAGCAGTGGCTGCATTCTCCTTTGTCGTGATGGCCGTAACCTTCTCCTTGCTTGGCAAAGTTTCCAGTGCCGCACACAGCAACTACATGTACCATGAATCAAACCTTAACCTTGGGGATATCGGTCTCGGCGGGGTGGTGCCATCAAATCACACCGATTCTCTTTCTCTTCAAGAGAAGAGAGAGGTCCGTGTGATGCCTCAAGTGAAAACAGAGGCCTCTTTGCACTGCTTTCCGCATAACTCGAAAGCGTGGTTGGCAGGAAATCGGTTAAGCAATGTACATCACGATCATCACCCTGGATATGACCAGATACTAGGCGATCCTCTGGAACATACTCTTCCTCTCATTTTGTCACAAACAGTTTGTGACAGTGAGTCGACGTTTCGGAATCCATCGTGGACTTCTACTGACCGAGAATCAATGATTGAGGGGTGGGAAACCAGGCTACTTTACATGGCGCTTCATTATCACCACCATGCCCCGGCGATTGACGAAGCAAAAGCACGTCAAAAATGCGCTCATGCTCCTGACATTGGGGACTTTGAGTGTCCTTCCGCGAAGTTCCTGGTGACAAACCTAGAACCTATTGGCTTGGGAGCCTCGTTTCGGACAGCCGCGGTCAATTCCATGCTCTTAGGACTGGCCAAGGGTCGAATCACCATATTTCTGAAACAATACTCTAATGGGACGCGTGGAATCAACTTTGAACCATGGATGTTGGCGAGCTGTCCTCGGCACGACATGCAGTGTGTCTACCGACCTACAACTCCTTGCACGATTACGGAAGAGGAGTTGCGAAATGCACCAGTCCTCCCCGAAATGGATGCCCGCGATCTAAGACGGATGGGAAAGTATCGAAATCCCTCGTATGAATCCGCTCGAATCATTGTCGTCAAACCCAAACTTGTCCCATCGAGCAAATGGCCCACTCAGGACTTGATTGAATCGAAGATGTTTGAGATTGCTGGCAAGGTGGTTGATCTGATGCGCGAAACGGCCACACCCGAAAAAATTGCAATTCTGGAGGATGCTTTGACTCGCATTGCCAACGGCACCATCACTCCCACACCAGAAGGAGAATATGAATACAGCAGTCGCTACCACAAGACACACCATGCTGCGCTTCTGTACTTAATGAGACCGAATGACTACCACCAACGATTGAGTAATGATATGGTCAAAGCCTTCATTCCTCGTGACTATGATAAATCTTTGTCAATTGGGTTGCCCATTCGGGGCTCCGATAAGTGTTCATTGGAAACTGTGTGTTACGGCTTTGATAAATACATGAAGCTAGCGAAGCTTCTGTGGAAAGACGTATTGAAGTCTCCGGATCAGTTGGCGTCGCTGGTGCTCACGACTGAGGACACAAGAATAATGAGCGCCCGCGAAGAGTATGAAGGCAACGAGTCCTTTCCTTTCCGATTCATTGTCAACACCAATGACACACTGCAAGGAAACGGCAATCCTGGCCACTTTGGAAACCAAGCCGACCACGTGATGCTATCAAGTCTCGTGTCCCTGAAGCTTCAGTTGCGTACAAAGTTTGTGGTAGGAAATTGTTGCTCCAACTTCCACCTAGTGCTTTTTGACTTTTTGCACGAAGGGTGCGGCACTGTAGCTCGGGCCAAGCCCATGTGTCTCCAGGAACACCAAGACCCCGAGTATTTTCTATGCTGTAAATGGACGAGAACAGAGTTTTGCGACACTCAGCGCGCAAAACGGAAGCAGGAGCGTATAGATGGGTTTCGAGCAAAAGCGATAGCCAAAGAAGAAAATGTCACGTCGGAGGAGAGAGCGAAACAATATCGAAAGAAGAAGGAAAGGTTTAAGCAGCAAAGAAGACAAAAGCGGTTGTCGCAGCAGCAAGACGGTTGATCTCTGTCTCGCGAGACAAGCTAGCAGACTGGTCCACCACACATCCTATGCAAGACACACTCATCGTTCATGAAGACCATTCTGCTCTGCTCCGCGAATTTGAGCGAGATCGTTCATACCGGTAAATCATTGGGTACTGCGCTGGTTGGGACTTCATGCAGGTAGATTATACCGTCCGCTCCATCCGAAAGTTTTGTTCCCGAGCTAGGAGGTGGTAGAAACACGCGCTGTGTCAAAATTTCTTGAATTGTCACTGCAGAGCTGAGCGGGGACACGCGCAAGGCAAGGCTGCACGAAGTATAAAGTGGCACTATTTGCTTCCCGTTAGGGCTTGATTCCTCTAGACATTGCGTAGATGAACAGCTCCACCCATTGTGCATAATGCCACCCTTCTTCGCCTCCTTCACTTCTGTTCAATCGCATCTTCAGTCATCTGGACCATCTTAAAGAGAATCTTGCGTAGAGTCCTTCGTGGAGCTGATATTTCCTCATTTCTCATTCGGCAGCCAGTGATTTAGAGATTTGGAAATCCTCCAGACCTCTTTACTCGATAGATGAAACACAGATTACGTTTATCCACTACTTTGTGGGGGACGCAGCACTTTCGTAGATCGCGAACTATATTGCCTTATTAACTAGAGGACTAGAATTTAACCACCTATCCCATCAAATGGGCCTGTCTTTCCTCCTTCGTGCGAAAGCGACGTGGAGTTGTACCGCGCGCCTTTGGCCACCACCACTTCTGTTTTTCGATCGGTTCGACGTCGTTAGTGGGCTTGAGTGCCGGATGAGACTTCTGGAACTCTTTAGCACTCTCTTCTGCTCGATGTTGCTTCCTGACCACCGTCTGGTTCCTGTCGCGTCCAATCGCTTTCGAAAAGCCAGTCGGATGCACCCGACTGCGTTTGTTGCGGATCCAACGCTTCTTGGCAGGTTGCGTGGTAGCATTCCCGCCAAATCTGGCAAAGAGGGAGTGTGGTGGGGAGGACTTGGTATGCGACCGCGAAGGAGGTTGTAGCTTCTCGCGCCGACGAATGTCCACATTTCTTGAAGTTTTTTTCGTATGCTGTGGTCCTCCTGCTGGAGTGCTAGCTTGGGCATCGATCTGGTTGGTGACTGGTATTAGGACTCTGATTGGCATTTTAGTGTTGTGTGTGCGTGCGTGAAGAGTATATTGTGTTTGTGTGTTAGGATGTTGGTTGCAGTAAACGCTGTTTTGTGAGGCTCATAAATAATAATCTACTGCTAGATTTTGAAACGTGGAGACTTTCGATCGTGACCAGCGTTGGTATTTCGCTCCGTGTGGTGCATACAAAAACAACATGATGGTTACGCATGGCGTAGAGTAGCATCACGGATAGGGCCGTGGAGGATTCATTTTCAAATTGATGACGAGCCCAGCGGCAGCGAGAGACAGTGAGACATGCCGCTTGTTTGTATTGTTGGGCATGCCATACCAATACTAGAGTGACTCGATATCGCACGCGTCGTACACTCACCTGGATCACATTACATGGGGGTAAGCGGATTCTAGGTAGCTCTTGAATAACAATTCCAAGCTAAGTACATATGTATGTCATACATGTAGTCTAAACTCGAAAAGGTAGATTGAGGTGCTTACGATTTGGATTCATTCTCAAATTCTTGAAAAGCGCGCCAAAAATTTAGCACAATCTTCAACTATGTACTGGTCCCGGTACTGCAGTAAGGTACCAGCAGTACCGCCGCGCACCCGCGAGGGAGAGATTTGAAAACCACAGCAGACGTTGCTGATAAACCCCAAGTAAATCAAAACCACAAGTTGCCGCCAACAATCGAAATCAACAGGGGTTGATGTTGAATGATCTGTTTCATGTACATTGAAGATTCTCCATTCTCCATTCAGAAGATAGCATCCATCGATGAGCTCCAGCACAAAGAACAAGTCTCTTCTCGTGCAGCTGTCCGTAGCCTGTCAAAAGCATCGTGTCCAGCATCACTCTCATCCCAATGGAGAAGAGGAGCACTCAGAGGAGTGTCAGAAAGATCTCAAAGCTCTGTCGGTGGTGATACCAAAGGTAGAAGCGGAGTACCTGCGATCGACTGAAATTGCACACTTGTGCGACTTCTACAATGATGCAATCAACGGTGGCTTCTGTCCTCATGCACCGAAACTTTTCAGAACGGGTATCGATGATTGTAAGTCATGTTCAAATTGCATTCTCGATGCATTGGCATTGGCATTGTCCTGTGTGCATACAATCGTTCTATCTTACATGTACAGAACCATCTAACGACTGCTGTGCTAGCTTTCAAGAGAATTGTTTCCCTAGTGGAGAACCTTGTATCCAAACGTGTACTGCAGGCATCCATCAAGTCGGATTACATAGTTGACAAACTTTGCTCGACAGTTGCGCGCCTGCTCAGTTTCGAGGCAAATCTTGTGGACAGCATTGGAAAGGACCTTGTGAATCTCTGTATGGATCTGGCCATAGTTCAGGAAGCGAAACTCTTCGAGACAAATGACACGCTTCGGTTGGTTTTGTTTTCAGAAACTGTTGGTAGCTCTGACTACTTCGTGGAGGTACCCAATGCTGAAGCTGCTTGCGCACTTCAGGTTGCAGGAATCAAACTTGTCCATGAATTTGCGTTGCATCATATGAATGATCGGTTGGGAGATAGCTTCGATTCCTCCAGACCTCGGCGTAATGTTGATGCGCTTTGGAGAAGTGACAATATGGCAACCCTGCTTGCTTCGCTACGACAGGTTTTGCTTTCTCCACTGCCGCAATCAGCAAAGATGGCGACTTTTGCATTGCGTGCTCGGAGCTGTGCTTTCCAGCTATTGGAGTCTATCGTTGCACAGTGGGAGCAATTCGGAATCTCGATGTATAGAGACGAAACGGCACTTTTGATTTCGCGTGCTGTGCACTGGTTCTTCTCGTGTAGCGAACGGGATGACGAGATTCGGATGCAACTTGCAGCAGTCCTGAACAAACTGGTACGGAGTGCCGTTCTAGTCGGTCCACCGATGAAAGGAGGGGTCAACACATTGTCGTCTCGTTCACAGGCGCTGCTTTCGTTGCTAGATTGTATCCCTAACATGGAGAGGTGTGCTTTGATGGAACAGGGACTCGATGCTGACCTTTGCTACACACTCCTTTCCACCATTGAAGTCTTTATCAAGGAAGATGTTGCTCTTCTTGAGACGGCTATGCACCACTGCACCACAAATAGTATTTTCCCGCAAATGTTCGGATTACTCAGCACGTCCAGTACACCGATCCGAAGGGTTGTTGTGCAAATACTCCATAGCTTTCTTGAGATCAATGGCTGCCAACGTGTCATCCTGGCATCTGCGTGCCGCTTCGCAGAGCATTCCATTGGACCACCACAACAAAGGAATCCGTCTCAAACTGAACGAAAGCCACTCAAAACGCAAAATCGAACCCCACCAGGAAGCGCGAGACGAAAGCGTGTTGCTGGCGGTACAAACCGGTCGCCGCGTAAGCTAGTTCTTGAACCATCCCCCAAGAGGAGGCGAACGTCGCGAGCCACGGATGCGGCACCGGCTAGCGAAGTTGCAAAAGCTGCCATGCCAATGCCAGAGACTCCTTTCAAGTGCTCTCCATCGCTGGCTGATTCTCTTAGATTGTTTTTCTTTCAATCGATACAGAATAGTCGAGAAGTGGCGAGCTTGTGTCGAGAAAAACCTAGTGGCTCCAATCCAGCCAGCCAACAGAATCTTCGTCACAGATTACAAGGATGTACAAGTGCTCTGTTCTTGCTTTTGCCAGAACTTATGCAAGAGCCAGAAGAGTGTATTTCCAAGGTTGTTGCTGAGCTTACCGACGCCCTGTCTTTGGTTTCTGCTGTCATTGCGACAGCCTGGCAGGAATTCGCCCACGATAGGAATGAATCAGAGGAAAGACTGGTACAGCACACCGAAGCATTGGTTGACGCTGGCCTGATGTGCCACACCTCGCTACTTCGATCAAGTCGCCGCGTTGGCTTGGAGGACAGCCTGGTCGAATTTCTCATTAGTTGCTCAAGATGCGTGTGGGATGCCTTGGCCTGTTACCCTTCGGTTGCAAAATCAAGCACTCCATGGAAAGGTTGTTGCCGGCAATGCTGTTGCATGATGAGATTTCTTAACATTCGGGAGACTGATTCTACTATGTGTGCATGCTTGGCAACACCGCGAGGCGAATCTCACGTGCCGGAAAACTCTGTGGTCGTATCGGGGTGGCCGCTGGAGGTGAAGCTTGTCGCGTTTGCTTTTGCCAATCCCCCACTTGGAAGTCCTCTAACCAGCGAAAAAGCAGAGAGTGAACTACCAAGGGCATGTAGACCAAGTATTCAAAAATGTGAAGAAATCATACGGCGGTTGCTCAGCGGCACCGACATGTCGCTCTTTGCCGTCGCTTTCTTGGCTCTTCTTCCGTCGCTCGTTCTCAGCTGGACCAGAGACCTTGTCCACCAGACCAAAGAAGAAGAAATTAGTAGGGAGAAGATCTTTCAAGCTTCTTGCGCGGCCTTCCCTCATAAAGCAATTCTCAAAATACTCGGAAAGAAAGATGTCTCGCCGGAGATGCGAAAAGGGGCTATGTTGGGCGTTCACCACTTTCGATCCTTGATCCGAGCAACCGAGTGGAAGGTTGATACGTCGGCTCAGAGAGGAATGTGTGCACCTCAGCTGGCATTCTTCTTCTCACTTTGTCCAACCAGTTTGGCTGACCAGTCGCATCGTGAACCACATCACGGCCTCTCTGCTCTTGATCGAGAGCTCCGATTGTCACTTCTATCCGTGTCGTTTATCTCAGAAGACACGATGCCGCCTGACGACAGAATTCAGAAATGGCGGATAGTGAAATGCGCTGTGTTGCAAGAATCCCCGGTTGAGCTTCAATCGATGCCGAAATCACAGTCGGAACCGGAAGACACGAGCTTCAACCCGCCCGAGATCTTGACATATATGATTTCCGCTCCGTTCGCCGACAGCGACTACACCACTAGGCTTACTTTGTCTCGCGAGCTCGGAGAGTTTTTGCTTTTTCGCGGCGGACATGTGCTGCAGGCGATGTTCGGAGGCGACGATCGTAGGTACCGCGGGACTGAAGGCAACAGCGAGAGCGGGGACCTGATCCTGGCTCAGCTATTTCATCAGATCGATCGGCTCCTTGTCAGCTATGGCCGCATGCCTCGATCTCAAATGCCATCGACGTTCACTACGCCTTCTAGGCCTGACGCAAGCCAAAGCATTGAGCCCCTTGAAGTTGAGTACCAATACACAGCATTGAGAACGCTTGCCTCTCTTTGTCAGTTTGCGAAGTACGATGACCCACAAGGTCGCGTCCTACTCGAAAACTCCCTTCTTCGCATGGTGCGCATCTGGGCAACGTTGGATCATTCTGGCGGAGGAAACGAAGTCAACGGGGCACGGGTTTCTTTGTCCTCTCTATCGTTTGTAGAAATCAGGCGTCTCTCTAGCATATGTGATTTCACATATCTCAGTTCTGGCACAAGTCAACGCCGGCTTCTCCCACTGTTGGTTTGCGAGGTACTGGAACCTGCTACGGCATCACTACAGATTGACTCTGGGAGAAAAGCACTGGGCCAAGATCTGCGACAGCGCCAAAACCGTCTCTTGTATGCCTTTCTTGAATCGTTTGTTCTTACTGACCTTTCAGAAATCACAAACCTGGGAGCCAACGATTCCAGACTGCAGCACATGCGTCCGAACTTGGGTTCTCCATTTCTTGTGGCAAATTTTCTGGATGAGTGCCTCCGCTTTGCCATCCCTCTCATGGTAGTTGAGAAAGACTATGACTCCATGCGCCTTGCAGCCGGCTTCAAACTGTTCGTCCTTGGTCTACATACGTCTAGTTCATCAAACAGGTCGAAAGACATCATCCTGGGCATGTCTATTCGAACTCGGACGACTAGAGCGTTTGGCACTACAAAAACAAGAATCTCATTGGAGGAGCACACCAAGAACTTGTGTCTACAGTCTGAGATGATAGAGCACATTCTGCCTCGTCTTCTGATGGGAGATTACAACGACCGTTCACAAGTCGTTTTCTTTCTGGAAGTCGCTCTTCAGAGTGAAATGTCGCTCCAGAAGCTTGTGGCCAAGTCTGACAGGATTTTGCTCAAAGGATTGATATGGGAATTGGGGGGATGGACTCATGTGGGGAAAAGTGCTATTCAAGCGGTAGAAATGGCGGCACTGGCTAGAGAATCCAGCCTCCGCGAAGCACAGAACACAGAGCATTCTGATTCCACGATGATTGCGAGTCAATGGGTTTCGTCGCATTTCATGTTTCTCCTCGTAAATATTGTTCAAACGAAATGGCGCGAGAAGAGCCTAGATGATAAGATCAAAGCTCTCAAGAGCCTCAATTTGATGCTGGCGTTTCTGTTACCGTCTGAAGCACCGCAGTTCCTGACACAGATGGTTGCCACCGTAAGTATGGCGGCTTCTTTGGAGATACCTCTCTCGGCTTCATCCTTAAACCGGGTGCAATTCTGGCTGCTTCGGAAGCTTGCAGCACAAAACCTTGCATCATACTCCAAGACGTTATTGAACGGCCATGTGGAAATGATTGGGCGTAACCTCGCAAGCATTGTAGTTTCCTTGTTCCCAATTCTGGTTCACAATGAAGACGAGGATGAGGATACAGAGGACGCAGCAATCGAGAGAATTAGGACGGAAGCAGGGAGAGTGGCAGCGGGAATTCTTGATATGTTTACCAGTAAAAAGGTTGGGAAGGAACTCGCCCACTTCTTCAACGAAGTCCCTTTTCTTCCTACGACACCCTTGTTGGAAAGGACAAGAGAAAATCTTAAGCGCAACGGTGTTGTGTTCGACAATTTGGCAGTGCTTTCCAGCTCTGAGACCACGCAGCGTGTTTTGTCGGGTCGAGATAGCATGACCAGCGATGGTGGGACAACCGAAAAGGAAGGACGTTTGGACCGTTTGAACGAGCGCTTACTTCCGTTGTTGCAAAAGCGACTCCGGATTGTCTGCCCACTGGTTTCCCACGAAAGCGCGAGCGTTCGCTTGAGGACTTTGAATCACCTGACTGATCTTCTAAGAGCCAACAGGGTCCTTTTCTATCGCTTGCTCGACAAAGAGTCGTCCACCGCGACTACTCTCACGGTTTACTACCCGAATGTGGAATACGAAGGAAATGGTGGCTCCATCGCCTCACTCGTTCAAGCCCTTCTCAAACGAGCATCTAGCGAAAACAACAGAAAGTTGAAGGCGGCCCTGGGAACATGTCTCGGGGAAGTAGCGGCGATCGATCCACATCGTGTGGGAAGGATGTCAACTTCAAATGACTGGTATCAAAATAAAGCAACGAACTCAACCGACGATCGGCAATCTTGGCAACTATCTCAGCCTCCGTGGCGTTCTTCGATACACAAATATGCTCTTCATCTGCTTACGAAGCAGCTTGCAAACGCGTTGAAAGCCACCTCGAACTCCGCAGAGCTTCACAAAATTGCTTTCACAATCCAGCAAATGTTGGTTATTCTGGATAACAGGAAACTGCCCGAAGACAGCAGTATGTACGTTGAAAGCAGGGACGCTCAGATTAAGAGTTCGGGCGGGAAAAAGGAACCGATGAGTGGATGGCTACGCAATGAACTAAAAGAGGCTGGTGTTCTGGACATCCTGGAGCCATATTGGGCCACCAGTTTTAGCGAAATAGACAGCAAAATCCAGAGGAACCCGAAGCATCAACCACCGTTCTTTCAGAGTTCAGACACCTACTTCTCATGGATATCCCGATGGTGCAGGTACATGATTCTACGATCCAGTGAAAACAGCAGTTGTGAATGGCGTGGATTCCTCTACGCCTGCAGAACGGCGGTGCGTTCTTTAGCGGGCATTGTAGTCTCCGAATTCATTCTCCCCATTCTGGTGCTTGAGCGGCTCTGTTTTGGATCTCCTAACGATGAAGCTGTGATACTACAGGAGCTCCAAGATGTGTTCGACACGACAATGGAAGCTGGCTTGTCCAGTGGGGATGCCGTTCAGATGAGCTTCAACGAACGACAGAAAGCTGTCAACGCTGCGTTCCTTCTTGTCGACATTTTGAAGCAATGGGGCGAAAGGGAAGTCGAGAGCAAACACAACGCGAAGAAACACGCTGGGTCTCAGGCAAGCATCCCAATTGCAAGCGGTAGCTGGAATGCGAGTCGTAGTATGGAGAAGATAACTGACATGCTTCGTTCTGTGTCGCTGGATGCAATGTCCAAAAGCGCTGTATCAATGGGCATGCACGCTCGAGCGCTGCTGTGTCTTGAAACCAAAGCACGAGCTGACCTCGCTGCTTCTGTATACGATACTACGAAGGCAGCGTCGGTTGCTAAAGGTAGAGGGTCGGGAACAAACGTTTCTGCACGACATGGACTGGGTTCACCCTTGCTAAATGGAATCGATCTGCGAGGCCTGAAAGATGTTCTTGGTAAACTTGATGACTATCCGACGATTAGGGCAGTAAATGGAAAAAGTGGCTCCCCTTTATATGATAATGACAGCATACGCGAACGAGAATCACGGAGTGACTGGGTCGGCGCTCTGAGTGACTACGAAAGAGCCCTTCAGTCGCAGACAAATGCTAGCTCGAGGTCTCGGCTCCAACACGCTTACCTTCACTGCCTTCTACAAATTGGACAGTACGAGAGCGTCTTAAATCAAGTCGACGGTATCATACATAGAGCGAAAGCAACGAGCACGAGTGTAGGCGAGGAAGACATCAACCGAGCCATTCCTATGGGGATCGACGCCGCTTGGAGATTGGGACGTTGGTCCGTTCTGGACAGCCTGGTAAAGGAGTACGATTCAAGGGAGTGGGGCGGACATTCGCCAGTAGATTTTCAGCTTGCTGTCGGAAAAGCGATGCTGGGACTGCATCGCCAATCGAAACAAGAGGTAGAGAGCGCTCTAGGGTTCGCTAGGGATGCCGTCATGGCTAAGCTTTCCACCTTTGCAAGAGACAGCTACGAAAGAGCTTACCCAAGCCTTGTCAACTTGCATTGTCTGCGGGAGATCGAGGACGCGTCAATCCTCCTCAACAGTCACGAGGCAGTTCCTGGTCTTGGATGGGGCAACCTGTCCGATATGGCGAATTCTGATGATGTTGGAGGGTGGGCATGGGACTGTAGATTGGAGATTGCATCAAGCACAGACAGCTCCCGAATTACAGACGTCAGATTGGCATTGGCACGTCTCGCCGGAGATTCGAGATTAGAAGGGAAACTTCTTTTTGTAATGGGGAAAAAGGCGCGAAAGAATGCGCTTCTGGACGTAGCATCTACCTGCTTTGCGCAGTCTCATGCTGTTTTTGAAGGTTTGTCGAAGACTGATCCATACGGGAACAAATCTATCGAGTGGATCGGTGACATCCAAATGCAATTTGCAAAGCTTCAGTACCAGACGGGCCAGAGCGGTTCAGCCCTTCGGATCTTGGGAGTAGAAGATTTGAAAGGGTGGAGCAAGCTCAGTCACGATGAAGTCCAACAGAAGGCTGCCACCACACTTCAAGCTATCACTGGAAGTCCAACACCTCGGGCAGATAAGAGTGTATTGCAAGACATGGCCAAGAGACTCTTGAAATCTACCAGATGGATTGCGGATGGTGGTTTAAAGGCTGTGCCAGAAGTGATGGAGCGCTTTCGGGTGACAAACCAGCTGTGGCCAAAATGGGAGAAAAGCCACTTTGAATTCGGCAAGTATGTCGATTCAATCCTTGATTCTCGGATATCAGGGGTGGCCCAGCACGAGGGATGGTCCGCGGACGACGATTTTATTCGTCACTATGCATTAACAGAGGACATGAACTGCCAGAACTACCTCTTGATGGCCATGGAGCAGTATCTTGAAGCGTTGAAGATTAGCGGCAAGCATGTCTATCAAGCCCTGCCGCGACTTTTATCTCTGTGGTTTGAGTACACGTCTGTCCAAAGAAATGCAAGCAAACGAGGCAGCAAAGCACGACGCCAGGGTGAAGAATCTCCCCTCAACGTATCATCGGATCCGAGTGGTTTCCTTCAGCGAAAGCAGGATGAAGCAAATGAAATGTTTCAGAAGTCTGCGTCGAGTATTTCTTCTTCTATGTTCTACACAGCAACACCGCAATTAATTTCTCGAGTTTGCCATCCGAATGGCGACACTGCTTTGGCGGTTCAAGCGCTCTTGACGCGAATCTTGACGAAGTTTCCCGGGCAGGCAATGTGGGAGCTAGCCTGGGTACGGAATTCACTCGACAAGAAGAGGTCCAATATTGGACATCAAATCTTCAAGAGCGCACAGAAGTCGATTCTCGGCTGGGCTTCGAGTGATAGAAGGGGGGAGTCTAAGCGGAAAATATTTGAGAAAAATCAGAAGATATTGGCTGCGTCCCAGAGCTTCGTCAAATATTTCATCGACATTGCGAAGTATACCCCAAAAGATGAGAGGGCGCGCACTTTCAAACTTTCCAAATGGAGGGGAGAAGTAGATCTGAGTGATTTCATACCTCCTGTACAAACAGCCTTGGCGAGTCCCTTTGATTCCACGAGACATGGCAGAGATCCCTTCCCGAGGTTCCGAGCCATGCACGAAACTGTTCAAATTATGAGCTCGAAAGCAAAGCCA
The DNA here is from genome assembly GCA_032274145.1 of Herpochondria borealis. NCBI lineage: Eukaryota > Rhodophyta > Florideophyceae > Ceramiales > Ceramiaceae > Herpochondria > Herpochondria borealis. The sequence goes on along the minus strand of JAVCKV010078796.1, from coordinate 4,778 downwards.
AAAAGGGTAAAATTTTACGTCATTCCTGGGGGATCTCGATCTATGGACAGCAATGCGAAACCAGGCAGTGAAGATGTTGGCGAGCTACACTTCCTCTTGAAGAACGAAGTAAAGGGTGACCTCCGCAAGGATGCGCGGGTTCAAGACCTGAATAATGTCATCAACCGTCTCGTAGTAAACAGTGGGAAGGGGAGAAGGCAGCGCCGTCTCCAGCTCAGAACATTTGCCGTGACCTGTCTCTCAGAGGACTGTGGCAGTGTCGAATGGGTTCCCAACACAGACTCGTTCCGAAATCTTGCGTCGAGATCATACAACCCACAGGCTGCGACCTATTCTGCAAAACGGCGCGGAAAGCGTATTGCCAATTTTGGAGATCCAAACTTGAAAAAGAATTATGAAAGTTGTCAGGGCCACTTTTTCAAGCATGGGGATCTTACCTCAGCGGCCAGATTATTTGAAACACATTTTCTGAACGCATTCCCACCTCTCTTCTACTGGTGGTTCGTCCAGACATTTATGGATCCTCACGCCTGGTATGAAGCGCGTACAAACTTCACGTATTCTTCCGCAGTTTGGTCTGCAGTAGGCCACGTGATCGGGCTTGGCGACCGACATTCGGAGAACCTTTTGATTGACACGTCAAGTGGTTCCTGTGTCCACGTTGACTTCGACTGGTAAGTTAATATGATTACCATATCTTTTGTCGTTACGTTTGACATTCCAACATTCCACCTCACAACTCTCGACATGTGTAGTATCTTTGACAAGGGTTTGACGCTTCCGAAGCCTGAGATCATCCCCTTTCGACTCACTTCAAACATGGTCGATGCTTTTGGTCCAGTGGGAGCTGACGGAATGTACTCGGAGAGCCTCAAGGCCGCTATGAGCGTACTGCGCGACAACCGAGACACATTGCTGTCTGTGCTCGAGCCGTTCGTGAAGGACCCAATCATTGACTGGAAGAAGAACAGCTCTAGTCAACGCCAGAGTGGCAGTGCTGGCGTTCGAGACACGAAACAGGCGAAGCGTTCTATCAAGGTCATTGATGAACGCTTACGAGGGATCTACAATCTACATAATCCAAACTTCAAGAAGGTCAAGCGCACAGATCAGGTTGCTGTGGATAACGACGAAGAGATGGCTCAAATTGTCCCTCTGTCTGTTGATGGTCAAGTCCACAAGATGATTTCGGAGGCAACCAGTCACGAGAACCTTATTCAATTATACATTGGTTGGATGCCTTGGATCTAAACTGCACCTTCCGCTATACGTTTACCAACGTTGACCATGCCGCCTATGTCATGTCCCATGACATTTCCTTTTCTCGCTGCAACACCTGTGGTGGCTTCTTGAATTCGTTGTTCATGGCCATGGCAGCAAAGAGACTACCAATCAATCCAAAATATCCTCCTGTCAAAGCGGCGCGTTGCATTGGTGTAATCCGGTAGTAGTTCCGCGGAATTGTACTGGAATTCGTAAAGCGTTGAAATGTCTCCCACCCTCCAGCTAATAACACCACGTAAAATATTGGGTTGTAGATTGTTCCTGAGTATGCGAGCATACCGCCGAGACCCAATCCGGCAACACCAGCGTAAGGTGACAATGCACCAGCAATCCTCCCACCATCCATCATCCCAATAGGTAGCATGTTAAAGAGATTTATCATATACCCAAAATCTGCGAGAGCGTATAGGAGCTGCGAATCGGTGGCATAGCCGCCCAACGAGCAACCCAAGGCTCCAATAGATCCCAAGATCGGACCGCCAAAAGCAACAAGCGCATCTTCCCATGCATCCTGTGGACGACGGTTCATGGCAATGGTTGCACCGATGAACGGAACAAATACCATGGGTGAAAAGGGAATACCACGATTCAACATTACGAGCGCGTGACCTGTTTCATGGACGGTTATTAAGCCAACCATACCGACAGCGTAGGGGACACCGAAAAACATGCTATAGGTGCCAACCGTCAGCAGCATGGACCCCAAGCTGGCGAATTTGGTGAGCTTGAGGGCTCCCAGAATGTATTTGCCTTTTCCAAACAAGACCAAGGCCCCTGTTCCGAGTGCTCCAGCAGTCGCCATACGGTTGTTTTTCGGAGCAGGTTTTCTGCCACCGGAGGACGATGAAGAGTAAGACAGAGCTCCTAGATGGACGCTGGTGACTGGGTTGGGAATACCCACCTGTTGTAGCGCATGTCTATGGGACAGCGCCGCACGTTTGACAACTTGATGAGCCGATCTCGACAAAAAGAGCCGACTGTTGATTGTGTACCGTGCAGCAAGAAACATCATTGCTATCTATGTGTGCATGTACTCGTTCGTGTTCCTTAGCCGATTATACTGTAAGAGTTACTGCTGCTGAGTACACGTGTGTGTGTATCATGTACATGTACATACAAGTTATGACGACCTGCCGAAACGAAGGGCAACAGGCAACAGCTTGATTTCAGATTGAGCTTTCGAGCTAAGAGAATTCGTACAGTATACCGGTACTGTCTGTTGAGGACTTATTTTTCCAAATGAACTTGCCAAATTTTAAACAAGTTTAATTCACTCATAATAATGTAATGTAATCCATGACAGAATGGAGATTGATTACGATGATGCCAGGCTACACTCAACACCCTCTCTAGCTGAATTTTAGCTGTGGCGGTGGAGCTGCTGCCTTCTTCATTTCTTGCTTCCTTGTGGCCTTCAATCCAACAATGACTTTCGACACCGCCAATCTCTCTCCCTTTCCGAGAGTTGAAACGATGCGCCGTCTTTTCGCTGCGTTTTCGTCAGTGACGTTGTAGCATCCACTGCTAGAGAACATCTTAAACTTGAAAGCACAGGCAAGGCACATCTCGACGACCTTCAAGTATAATTCGCGGCGAAAGGCATGGTCGCTCGACTTATGATTGTCTTCTTCAAATTTGCCGCAATCCCATTCTCCATAAAGAAGAGGTAATGCAACCTTCATGAAGTCCCTCAGGGCAATGTGATGGGGCGTGTCATCAGCATGCCGAGTGTGGTAATTCATTTGTGCAACACGAAATTGGAAGTCAACAGGAAGTCGGGCAAACAAACCAGCCTCCCCATTAGGTGGTGGTTCTTGGGAGTCCTCTGTTTCCACCTGCAGTTTAGCACTCTTCCAAACCTCTTCGCTATCGAGGGGATCTATCGTATCCGGTAAATCCCACACTGGAACTTCAGCATCCCACGTTTTCTGTGTTTCATCTTGCACCGGGGAGAACCTGTCGCTCAACTTAGATTTTTTGGGGTGAAATTGCATCCTCGGCACGGAATCATCATGGGTGGCACCCTCCAAGAATCCATGCAGTTTTGCTTGAAGGAGCTCATAATCAGGGCTATCTTCAAAGTCAAGCGACCCAAGGTGTTCAAAAGCTTCCCTCAGGAGTGCAACCTTCTTGACGTCTTTGCTCAGCGTCAGCGGGTCTGGTAGCTGTTGTAGATCTGTTTTGCCATCTTCCTGCATCTTGCTTCGCTTGTAGCTAGCAATATGATAATTTTCACCCTGCAGCAAAGCCTCTGCTTGTCCAAGTTCGAATATTTCTTTCTTCATTTTCTCACACGTTTCTCGGTCTCTGTTGGCTGCGTACGACATCCAAGGCAAGCCACCACTCACGAGATCACAGAAGACATACAACACACTCCACATGTCGTCTCTGAACGCATAGTCTTTCAACTGATGCACCCGAAGGGAAGCATACATACTCGTTCCACGGAAATCTGCCTTTTCTCTTTCTACCCGAAAGCATAGCGTTTCGTTGAATGCCGTTGCTGCATGTGGCGAGTCTTTAGCGACAACAATACTCTTGGATAGCCCAAAGTCTACCAAGAGGAAGTCTTTTCCGTCTCGTCGCACGCAGTTACTAGGCTTGACATCCCGATGCACAACTCCAGCCTTGTGCATCTCCCGAAGTAAGGGGATGAATACATCTGCAGTTAAGAAAACAGCATCCTCAACACTGATACGTCTCGTGCCCAAAGCTTCTCTTAGCTGGTGCATATCGTCTCCACCCAAGTATTCCATGATAATCGCGCTGTATTCGTTGCTGCAAAGATGACCAAGATAAAGAGGGACGTTATTCGGAGGGAGTGATCGATCCAAAAGTCCAAGCATGTTCGCTTCCCCTTCGAGCACCCCAGAATTGGTGAAATTGCTAAGCTCAACTTTAGCAGCTACAATTCTGGCCTTCTTTCCCGTCCTCCAATAGTCTAGTGCACAACATTTGTGAATACTGCAGAAGGTTCCCTTGCCAAGCTTTCCGAGACAGAAATAGTCCCCAAGTCGACTGCCAACCAAGGGAAAGCTGCCGTAGGACTCGACCTGGATCCTTTGCTGCCTGCCCCTTGGCATTGCAGCCCCTGCTGCGACACCAAGAACTGCCGTGTTATTACCAGCAACGGAAGTAGACATGAGACTCTTGAGTGCGGAACAAACGAATTGATTGGCCTGTTCTTTTGTCTACGGTACCAGGTACGACGTATGGGAGATACTTCGTAGATAGATTGATGGATCAATGAGAGAGCTGTGTTGTGTGGATGTGACGACTATGGTACTCTGAGTACTTGATACTAGCACCGGGCATACCGTCGACCCCTACAGTTACAGTACTGTTTCCGTCCAAACGTCAAAAATGCGCGCCTGCATCACACACACGTTGCATTGCAATTTGGAATTTGCAAATCATAAAAGACACTATTACTTACTGTACATGTACTTCCAGTTGCAAACATCCATGATGGGACATACATGTTAATGTAGTGG
>JAVCKV010078685.1:6801-21404 GCA_032274145.1 Herpochondria borealis | reverse complement strand
CTGACGCAGATTGCCGGTGTTCTAGAACGGCATCCGCAAGTGACGGTCATTGCAGATGAAGTCTATGAACATATAGTGTTTGACACAAAACATGAACCACATGTTTCTCCAGCGACAATCATGTTTGACAAGACGTTGACGCTGTCATCCTCTGGGAAGACCTTCTCCTGCACGGGCTGGAAAGTTGGTTGGGCCGTTGGCCCTCCACATCTCGTCAAGGCCATGACTGCCGTGCAGCAATGGTGCAACTTTTCCGTGGCCACGCCCAATCAAGATGCCATTGCGCAGTCTCTGATACAAGCACGCAGCCCGTATCAAGGCCATGATACCTTTTATGACTATGTGGCGGACGATTACAAGCGCAAACGAGGACTGCTGGTAAACGCCTTGACAGCGGCAGGCATGTCTCCCGTGATTCCACCTGGTGCATTCTTCATCATGGCCGACACGTCGGGCATTGACTTTCCATATAATGTCGACGAAGAAACAACCGCCATGCCATGCAAGCCCATGCCACGCGATTGGGCACTCTCGCGATGGATGACCAAGGAGGTGGGTGTCACTGCCATTCCACCAAGTGCTTTCTACAGTAAGGAAACGATTCCTCTGGCCAAGAATCTGCTTCGGTTTGCCTTTTGCAAGGGAGATGACACACTGTTGGAGGCTGACAAGCGACTGCGTGACTTTTTTGGTGGGAAATGATGTCAATCACTCTCATTATCTAGTAAAAACAATCCGGTGAGGATACATCTAAAGTGAGCACGGACGATAGTCGTCATACTATTTGCAGGGGTTATACATTGATATAACCGCCAGGCACAAAGCTGCAATGATTTTAGTCCATACTCGCCGACATGGAAAGGCCCAAGTCACTGCCAGGGACCACGCCCTCAAAGCTACAATGCTCTGTTGCATCAATTCCGTACTCGTCAGCCAGGTTTTGCATTGTGTCTGTCAATCGATTAGGAAAGTGGTCCGTTCCCATAGACATACTCACAACAATCTCATTCAAATCATTGTTCTTGACCCAGACGGGTGTATACTGAGAACCCCAATTGGTAGTGCAACAAGTGACTAACTTGATGAGTCCAGTTTTCCAACTCGATTTCTCGCCAGTCTTCATGAAATGAACGATACGACCAGGAGGGTACATCATGACGGTTCTAGAATCACCTCGAGACGATCGTCGCTCATCTTGAACAGACCTGAAACTTTGAAGCTGGATCTGATACCGTGAGTTGGCTTCCAAGTCGTTTGGATCTACAAGGAGCTCGTCCACAAGGTCGGCGAGAGCATCGATATCGTGGTTCTGTTCGTTATCACCGCAGAAGAATCGTGCCTTGGGCAAGGTGCGAGCAGCTACTTCCAACTTGGGTACCTTGACTCTGCCGACGAGGTCAACCACCTCATCCCTTAAATGTTCCAAGGCTTGCAGCGAGAGACGAGGCACCAAATCGGAATCTAGCACAAACGTAGAACACCAGTCGTGACAGTCTTTTGCCAGTCGCCAAGTTACAGTCGCACCTGGAGGACTGTAGTTGATGCATCGGAGGTCAGGAAATTTCCGTCGTAACATATAGGAAATAATGGTTGCTGTTCCAGCACCTGCATGAGTGGAGAGTGAAAGTGAGCCATGAATGGTTTAGTGCAATGAACAAGCCTTACACCGCGACTTCTTACCTAGCGAATGACCGACAACCCGAAGTGAGTATTCTGGATAGCGTGCAGTATCGCCAACCAGTAACTTATCCAAGATTCCATGCCGCTGCAAATCTCGATACACAATGCGAGAACACGCCATGACACCACCGTGACAATACTGATCCGTACCGTCGAATCCGTGCTCTTCGCCGAGTTCTTCGAGCGAAATGGGTTCAATTAGTACATCGGTAACGCAGTCTTCGAGTGAGAATGTTCCTCGAATGGCAAGCACGACAGACTTCCAAGCGTGATCTACAATGATACAGTAGGGAATGTCGGCAAAGGATGAGTGAAGCTGAGCGTACACCAGCTCGCACGTGTCGTCATCAATGCCAGCCTGCAACATGAGAGCAGTCTTGTGAACCTGGCACCAATTATCGCCCACGACCAACCCTTCAGGAAGGTCGCCCATGAGCATTTCCTCGTCATCTCCTGGTGAAGGGCTACGTCTTGAGCAACAACAACCACACCCCCCTTTGCACAGCAGTCGAGCCAAACCGCTCACAGGGTTGCCGTAGACATACAGCAGCCATGTGTAAATTGCTAGCTGATACCGGCTGAATCGCGTTCCTTCTTGTAGCACGCGCCGATCGAGCGTTTTGTTCATGTTGAGCACCTTACGCGAGGTCGATTCGTAAAACGGTTCTGAGCCCTCGTGATGCATCAAGTAAAACGAATGTCGTCTTGGGATTGGACTCAGCGTAGACTCTTGGGATGATTGCTGGCTTTCTCGAGACTGCTGCTGCCGTAGCTCACTTGCCTCTCGTCGTACTTCTGTTCGAGACTCCAGAATGCGCTTTCGTTGAATTTTCTGCAAGACCATGAATCCCATGACGATATCGGATGCTACCAGATCGAGACTGCCTTCAAGATAGTCAGCGAGTGCTCGGGCGACATCACCGTATTCACCCATGGACATGTTTCTACCGCCAAAGAGAAAGCATGTTGACCGTCCCAAGAATTGACAGAAACCAGAGCATCGCTCTGCCCACATGGCTTCCACCAATTCATGCTGGAGCGATTCAACGTGCTCCTCTGTACGGGGGCGACATAGTTTGACCCACGTAACGATAGTTGCCAACACTTCTACAAACTGAGATAGCCACAAAAAGGCATAGGCAATCCACCATAAGAGAGGAGGATTTGTATCAGTTCCTTCCCACGTGACCTTTCTCCAAAAGTCATCGTCTTGTAGGGCACTCATTTCACCATTGGTAGTTTGTCTCCAACAATCATAATAAGTCTTTGCAAAGCAGACGGTGGCTACACCAAGGCTAGCGATCAAGCACTGAATGATTCCCATTGGTACAATCTTAAATTCCAGAATTCGCTCAACCTTCTGGGAGCGCGGTTGTGTCTCCACAGGACAGCCAATATTGCTCGCTTGAAACAACCGAATCTCCAAAATGAGCGAGACAACGGCAACGATTGTAGAGACAAGGGAGTAGATCACAAGCAACAGAGGCATCATGTGTGACGTTCGACAGTTGAAATCATCGTGATCATACCAGATATAGTTCCAGAGGGATCCCTCCTTCTGAGACTCCGTGACAATGTGCCACCAAATGGGTATCAGGAATGCTGTGAGTTGAATTGTTCGCAAAGCAATGGCTAGAATACATGGGACTTGCAGATCATCACCACCGAGGATGGATCTGCGTCCAAATAAGTGAATAGCAGGCATGATGAAGGACTCTCTAGGAAGCCAAGAAGTGGAGGAGAGTCAATACTTCCACTTCAAACAGTGGTGCCTTTCTTGCTTTCTTTATTCATTGTGTCACGTTGCGCCTGTCACGAATTCGAGAATGAGAAAAGTCTCTCAAGTTTCCGTTGTAGATACTGACACTGTTACCGTTACGTGAGAAATCAACAAAACCAAGGCGTCTGGTCGTCTCCTCTCAACTTGAAGCCTCCCGAAAAAATGATGCTGGCGTTGGCAATGATGTCACTGACTGTAAGATATCGTGTCAAGAATCCCTGAGACCATGGACATCCAACACTCTAGAGAGTGCCACACGCAGAGCAACTTCAATCATCAAACAAAGGAATGACACCGTTCTACCAGAAACTCCTGTTCATAACCATCATAGCGCTTCTTTCCAGCCCAACTGCGTTTGCTCAAGACCCCGATGTTCTTTCAGCTTTCCTTCATGACCTAAAGTCCAAGGTCCCTCGGGGCGGCGACACAACCTCCTCCTCCTCCTCTTCAGAAGAGATTCGCACAGTCAAAATGTCACTGCCCAATCTGGGCAAGATCCAAGGCCGTCGGTTGGAGGGCTACGACTTTTTCGGCAACATTCCCTTTGTGGCACCTCCTGTTGGCAACTTGCGTTTTGCTCCACCCGAGCCAGTCGCACGCTGGCACCCGACCGTCCTGGATGCCACACAGTACGGAGCCGACTGTTGGCAGGTACGGGATCCTGTGCACAACGCCGTGCCGCACCCCATGAGCGAAGACTGTTTGACACTCAACATTTTCACTCCAGCAGGTCAAGTGTCGGGACGAAAAAAGTTGGTACCAGTCATGGTATGGTTGCACGGGGGTGCCTTTCAACAGGGAGGAGCAAATCGAGCGGAATATCATGGACGAAGTCTTGTGGAGAGTGATTTGATTGTAGTGACTGTCAACTATCGACTTGGAGCTTTGGGATTCTTGGTCAGTTCCAGTGATGGGCTGTTTGGAAATTACGGACTCATGGATCAACGGGCTGCCCTCGACTGGATTTCTACGAACATCGAGCACTTTGGTGGGGACCCCAACCAAATCACACTGTTTGGAGAGTCAGCGGGAGCTCTCATGATATCCTTGCACCTCATGATGGAGGGGGCTGGAAAGTTATTCCAGAAGGTCGCTATGCAGTCTTTTCCAATGGGATACACCTTTCGGACGCCTACCGTTGCTGATTTCATTGGAGAAGCCTTCAAGCGGTCCGTAGACTGTCGTGACTTGGGATGTTTACGAACGGAACGCGTCGAAGACCTCATCAAAGCACAGTCTGGGCTAATGGGTATTCCTCGTTCGGTCGGTGACTTTTTCACATGGAGTCCAACATTGACACAACAGAATCAGGTCACCATTGGCCCCCAAGGTGTGGTACAGGCTACATTTCGCACTTCACAGTACGTGTTTCGAAATCAACCCTTGAATGCACAACGGTGGGCCACAGTGAATGTCTCACAGCCACTTGCACACATTGACGCAATCCCATCCGACATTCCCATGATTGTCGGCTCCAACAAGCACGAGGGTATACTTTTCGTCTATGGGGTCTTCCCAGCGCCCATGCCAAAAGCAGTCTACTGGATGTTTGTTGGAGCTTTGTTTCGAGACTCTGCTGGTCGAATCTTGAAACACTATCGGTCCTACGTGGACCAGGTGGAACGAGAGGCTGAACAACTCGCAAAAAAGCAAATCGAAGAAGAAGAAAATCGTCAGCACTATCTAGAACACAAGGACAAACTGGAACAGGAATATCAGGTTCTCTTGATGATGAACCAAACTCGGAAAGCTCAACGAAAACGAAACGAGGTTCAAGCCCTGGTTGACACTTGGAGTCGCGGCGGCGGTATAATGAATTTCACGAGTCGTCAATTTCAAGCTCTGCAAGACTTGATACCGAGTCAACTTGATCCAGAAGAAGCCACTGAACGAGCTGCGGAGAAAGCAAAGTTGAGGGAGGAGAAACGGAAAGAACGGCGCAAAGCCAAGGCTTTGAAGCAGGCTGCAAAAGTGGTTGTTGATTATCGTCCAGTCATGTCTCGCATAATTGACGACTACCTCTTTCGGTGCCCGTCCTGGCACTATGCACACCTCATCAGTAAATCGAGAAAGAAGTACAAGAAAGAGAACAACAATATCTATGTTTATCGTTTCAGTCAGCCTACCCATTTGCCCGGTTATAAAATGTGTTGGGGAAAGAGTTGCCATACAGCTGAGTTACCTTACGTTTTCCAAAGCATGGCAATCATCAGATCGGACTATTCAACGTTGGGACCGATTGCTCAGAAGGAGGCCCCGTCGGCACCAGAGTTTCCCTACACAGATATGCTTGCTGCGTATCGAGGTGCGATGGAAGCGTATATAAAATCGGAAGACTGGGAAGATGCCAGCGAGGACGACGAGGACTATTCTCAGACCAACCATACGTACGCCTTTCAGCGTATTCTAAATCACTTTTTTGGCGACTACTTCAAGGAGGACGCTGACGAGGAGATCGCTTCTGACATGGCAGAAAGATGGACAGCCTTTGCAAAAACTGGAAACCCTAACTACGAGGGAAGCAAGGCTGAGTGGCGACCTTGGAGAAACCAACAACATACCTCTCAGAATCGGTTCGAGCCAGCCAAAAATCCTGAAGACATGGGATGGCTTTTCGAATCAGACGATGAGGATTGGAGCGATGATGACGAAGACGATGGCAAGATTGAGACCGTCGTGTGGTCCGACGACAAGGCAGAGCGAGCCTATCGGAGACGAGCGTTGACAGCACTTGGCTACGAAGTCGTTCTAGAAGACATCTATCGAACAGAGCTACGTCGAGCTACTCGTAAGGCACACGAGAACGAGTTGGACAAGGCGTTTCTCACTAGTCGTTTCCTATTCCGAAACTCGTTGCGCATTGAGAACGACCAGGAACTCCCAGACTCCGCCATGCAAGAAATTCAGAGGATTGCGCAAGAAATGGGTCTACTGGGCATTGGTCTTGCAGGAGAACTTTCTTACTCTGAAAGGGGTGAAGAGTTCTTTCCGGAGATGCTGGAACTAAAGTGGCCTCCAGAAGGAAGACTTGTGGAAAGGGATTGCACATGCGATCTGTGGGACAAAATACGATGTAAGTGAAGCGCGCCTGTTTTGTTGACAACGTAAAATGCAGCTGAGAACTCACAACTGGAAAGATCGCTATTAAAACCTTTCAATGAACAAATTGGCTCAACCGAGTTCTGGTTCGCTATGAGATGGAAGATTCGTGTGATTCCTGTATGTGACAGGTCCTTTTCTAGTGTGATTGGTGCTTATAAACGCACATGGTGTCGGAACTACTAGAACGAGGTACAATCGTCCAAAAGGCTCCAATAGGACATACTCGCAGTACATCACAGGAAGCTTCCATATGGAAGGACGGAAGAAAATGTCTTTTACCATTAGAGATGACCATCGAGGTTCTCTAGAGGACTCATTGTGATGCTTCCATGGGGATGGAAGGCACTGCAACATGGTGATGTTCAACTGCACTACTTGCGGAATGTGATGTTCAACCTTACAGTACGTCATAGAACTATCTACCAATATGTATGTGCTCTACAGAGCATGCATCCTAGCATACCCATACTCCTAGAGAGAAAAGATCGGTAACCTTGAACTAAGGATGCTTGATTGCGTTGTGAAACAGCGGAAGCCGTCCTAGAGAGGTAGTTCCATTAGTGCCTTTGTGTCTCAAAGTAGAGTCAGCATACACCCTGGAAGTTCCTGGTTGGGAATAGGAATGCAAAGAGGTGCCACTTTAGATTCTGATCACTTTCATGACAGACAATTTCTTTGCAGTGCCAGGACAAGCTCGGTGCAAATGGAATCGTGCGAATGCCATCAGCATGTGGTAACCCACTGGCAACATATATCAATTCAGGGAACCGCTTGGAGTTCGTCGAAGGCCAAGAATCCTGTCCCGCACGAACAACGAAAGGCCGCTGAAGCCCAGCGTCTTGGCCCGGGACAGTAGCCCCTAAGTTGGTTGAAGCAAGTTTTAGACACTTCAGTGAGGAGAAGTGTGTAGGAGTGTAGCTTTGTCTTGATCGTGCTGCATGATTTGTCTCTCAGGTGACCTTCAGGACAAACTACTTCACTCTTGTCTCACGCTTGATACTTTCCACCGCGCTATTGAAAATGTGCGCACACGTCTCTTGTCAACAATACGATTGGTGCATTCTTCTTTCACAACATTATTGGGACATTTCGGAGAACTTTACAACGCGTCCATTTTGATTCCAGTCTTGGTCGTGATGGGAGAATAGAAGTCAACAACCAGGAGGGACGACTAAGCTTGCCATACGAGGTCTTTGACTCAAAGCCAGACGAGTGAGTCGTCTTTCCGAAACGTGTGAGAACTAGTGAAGGTTCTCTAGAGAGGTAGGGTTTGGTGAACTCTAGAGATAGGACTCCATGGCAACTCAAAGACTGCGGATACGCAGCTAATAACCATTACAAACCAACACACATAAGTACCTCAGTAGTCGAGTCACTGAAGCGATCATGGAAGATATGCTCTCTCCCTGACCAGTATCATACTCGTACACCATGAATTATGCGAGCTAGCCTGACCAAACATCTTCCCCAAAAGCTCACACAACAGTAGAGAAACCTGCACCTTGCGGACGCTACGATCATACATCGTGGCCATACACATCACTCGCAAGCGGTTGTACGATGGGCTTGAATAGCTTTTGGATCGCTCGTAGGCTAGTAGGGAGTGTGGCCTTCCATCACGAGAGCAAGACTGTCATCGGTCCCAAAACCAACAGATGACCGGCACAAGACCATGTTCCTTGAAGAGAACCTCAAAGCGAAGTGTTACGATAACGCTCTCTGCATGACATTTCGCATGCTAGCTAGAAAGTTGTTCTCGTCTAGTTTATCCTTGCTTTCGATTTGATAAATTGACATCGATGACTGGTACCCGATGTCCACACTTCTTCTGTTTATAAGTGAAGCATATGGCATAATACGACCAATTCGTGTATGAACAAGTGACCTTAGAATGACCGACATTGATCAAATTTTACATTTATCATAGTATCGAAGGGCCCAACTGACTTTCTTGGGACATATTGATATCTATCCTGTGACTACAATGTCCGTTTCAGTACGGCTTTCTGATTTCCACCCTTTGTTTCCACGATGTTTCCACTGCCTAATTATAATCATGACTGGACTGTACGATGACTGTCTCTTCATCAACGCGGGGTCAGACAATGACTTTCCATCAAGAGCTTTTCTTGTTTTCTTGTTCTGCCCTAATCTCATTGATTGTCACAACGTTTCTACTTCAGAACATAAAACCACAAATAAGCTAACCTGTTCCCATTACCTTCACAACGATGACCAAAGCCAAGACCCCTCAATCTTCTCTAAGTCCTAATTCACTTCCTCGGAAAGCCGTTCGATTAACTGCGAAGTTCGCTGTAGGAATACAATCCCAACGAGAATGTCGGAGCGACGATGCCATGATTCAATCTGCAAACAAAAGGCGAAGGTATCAACGAAGAGGATCCAAAGCTCCAAGCATGATGCTGGCGGCATTGCAATCAAGTCCCCGTGAAGTCGATGACATCGGTCTGGCTGAGAATCAACGGCGACTATTAGCGGACAAGGAGTTTCTACGCATCCTACAACAATCAGAGGCACGAGAAGCCCTAGTACATCAGCGCATGCAGCGACGAGCTTCGCTCAAGCTACCAGTGAAATCTCCCGTTGCCCTCGAATAATCCGTTTTGGATTCAGAGACGATCAGAACCAACATCATCATTGCCCACTTTCTCATTCTGTTTCAAATATATTCCTGTTCGGTTCTCGACGTCTGAAACCACTGTCGTCATATTTCTCATAACTTTAATAACCTTCTCGGTCTATCATTTCCTCTCATCAACTATTAGAATCTTAAATAGTTCATTCCTGGCGAATCGTAAGCCTTGAAATCACGAATTCTCACCAATGTGGGGCCACCACCATGGAGGAACCGTTCTATCGGTACGAACTCCGGCGCGACAGTTTCACTTGCTAACGGCTACTTTCTCCCCTTGCAGCCAGGTTAAACCGTTGCTTCCCTTGAAATCCCACCCTCCTGTAGTAGGTCATGAGGGAGTGTTCTCGTTCGTGTGCGGCAGCTTCCAGGCGGTCAACTCACGAACACATTCTTACAACAACACCTTCCGAGTCCACCTCCTACAACTGGGCTCTACCTTAGGCAGGTGGGGAATCTAAAATACTTATGAGCATAAAATCATCGCGCTTCATCCTTGAGCCATGTAGCTTGCTGGACTCCCTGCTCCTATCGCTCATTTGTTTCGCAAAGATTGCATCGTGCTAGAGAACTCGTGGCAAGCTCAGTTGCTTGGCGAATCCCAACTCTAGAAGGTTTCTTCGACCTTGTACCCTCCCAGCCAAGACTGCCGGCAGAGCAATCTGCTCCCACACGAGGTTCTTGGAGAAGTCCTCGGAAGAAGAAGATGCACGAATCCTTTTGTTCGCAAGCTAGACTAGATGCGTTTGAGTCATACTGAGAAAAAGCGGAAGGTGGTACCGGTAAGCCTCTGAAGGTTGCGCTGCGGGGCAAAATATGAACACGACCACGACAAAGCTGCAAATTCTCCGCTCGCCATTCACACACAGTGTCCTGAAGTTGCTTCAACAAACTTGTTAGTTAACCGATCTTCAAGACACGCTTTAGTAGGGTCGGGCTTCCGCGACCTCTCGAATACTGCAGAGGGACGTTGTTTTCCGAGTCAAGATTCTTGGAACTGTTAGGAGATCACCTAAATTGCTTCCAGGCGGCTAAGCTGCCTATGACCACACGGCGATAGCGATTCGCACGAATTCTGTTGCACCGCCAGCTTGTCTTGGCACTGCGAATCTGTCCGTTTTGATAGTAATCAGAATTTGAACTTGCCTAACCCAGTTTCCATCCAGCAGCTTCCACGGTCATCCTCCGCCACATCGAAGAAGTGATGCTGCCCAACGATTGTCAGCATGAATAGATGGTCGGCCTTTAGGCGGGACACGACTCACTCGACTCTTGGCCTTCGACGAACTCTAAGGAAGTGCACGGAAGGAACACAATGGAAGTGCCTTCCAGACTAAGCCGCGCATGACGACACCCTGCTTGTGCTTACTTCGCACGATCCTTTTGATCCAGCCTGTAATTGTAATCGGAACATCAACTTGCCTGCACCTAGACTGCCAAACCAAAAGCCTCGCGGTCATTCTTCGCCTCATCTGCTTCCCCGAAGGAGAAGTGATGTGGCCCGATACGGAAGAGGGTATCAACATACTAAGAATCAATTGGAAGCGCAGCTAGCACTTCAGTTCGGCCTTTGTAACCCGTTAAATTATGCTTGGACACGTTGGTTCAACGCAAGGCTTGGTTGCGCGCTATACAAGACACTGATACAACACAACCTGGGATAGGACAAGACCACGACGTACCAGGTCATAGGCGCTAGAGCTCCTGAGAGTAGGTAGATAGTCCCTTACTGGATCGGTGCTTGCCGGTGACCATTCCTAAAATAAAGGAATTTATAACGTTACGCACCGTTCACACTTGAGGAGGTTGTCGTTTCATAACATCTGCAGCACTCAAGAAACCCAGCACACCGTACTTCACAGGGTGGGCTGGTGTTTCAGACACAAGCTTCAACATCTGTTCGGCAAGGTGTTCCTGATAACCATTCAGCTTCGGGTTCAGCTTGACTGCTAGACCTCGGCTTGCGTTTCGTTTTCGTTTCCTCGTCGTTGAGTCAGAAGAGCATACAGCAAGGGGTTCTTCGAAAGATCTCAAGTACTCAACACTCTTCGTGGCGTCCATAATATCAAAACAATGCCCATCATTAGCTTCCAGCCAGGCCAAATTTTTCGTACAAAGGTCTAGTGCAGTGCACCCATCAGGGTCTCGCGCGAAGAGCACTTCGTGTGCCATCCAACAATCTGCAGGTTCCGGCCCCTTCTCATTTTCACAGTCATAACTTTCAGTCTCTATATGAAGGCGAAAAGTCTCAGCCTGTTTGCACAAGTGAAACGGTAGGCGTCCCTGGGAATCGAGGATCAATCGACACGCTGAATCCACCTTCATCAGAGAATTCGAAAGTTCAAAATCATGCGCTGCAGCATGGAGTGGACACTCCCCATTTTTATCCTGAACGCGTACTTTGGCCTGATGATCGAGTAGACTCTTCACAATAACAGGCTGTCTTGAGTGGCCGCACGCAAAGTGAAGAGCTGTGGAGCCCTTATAAGTTCTGGGGTTGACAAGGGCACCATTTTGCAGGAGGAGCTGTGCGATGTCCGGGACACCAAATTCTAAACAACTCAAATGGAGCGGAGTGTTTTTTTCAATGTCTCTCGAGTTGATGTGCGCCTTCTTGGCAATCAGAAGTTGGGCAATGTCGAAGCTTTCTGACGTGACAGCATAGTGCAACGGGGTCATACCGTTGTGGTCTCTTGCATTCACTTTGGCCTTGTGACCAATTAAGAATTCTACCATCTTGAAGTTCCCTTCACGGCAAGCGTCATGCAGTGGGATCGATCGCATGTTATCGAGTGCATTAACCCGAGCTCCTTTGTCAAGCAAGGCCTGACCTAGCCGAGGAGAAGGACACAAATGCAGCGGCCCCATCCCATCTTTTCGTGGCACGTTGATGTTCACATCGTCTTGCTGTACAATCAACAAGGCAAGCTCAACATCGAAACTGTTGCGAGGCGGGTCGCAAGCAATTGTCAGAGGTGTATCTCCGTGCTCCCCTTCATTTGTTAAGTTAACGTCTGCCTTGTAATCAAGTAGAAGCTTAACGACAAGAATGTGTCCTTGTTTGCAAGCCAGATGAAGTGCAGTCCAACAGGCACCGTCGCTGGTTGGATCGACACCGGCATCGATATCAGCGCCTCCTTCAAGCAACAGTCTCGCAAACTCGTGGTGCCCCTTCAGGCTTGCAAGGTGGAGCACACGTGATGCGGTAAAATCAGCTCCAGCAGTATTTGGATCTGCACCACCTTTGCCGAGCAACAGTTTTGCCATTTTAAGGTCGTTATTCAGGCAGGCAAGGTGGAGAGGCGTCAGTGTGGTATGGTGTCCAGCTTCCCGATACTCATTCACATTGCAGCCTTGACGAATCAAGCGTTTCATAGCTTCCAAGTCCCCATCGAGAGCTGCATTGTGAAGTGATTCGAAATAATCCCGGTCGAGGGTCTGTGGATCAACCTCGTGAAGAGGGAGAGGGGGGTCGTGAAGAGGGAGAGGGGGAACCTCATCTTCATCCTCATCCATTGTAAGAGATAATAGGCAGTGTTTGATATGAATTAAAAGTAGTGGTCATTCTTGATCCACATGCATGGAACAGGTATATCGTACGTGTAGCAGTTCGCGCATGCATGCGATGCGTGCGTGAGTAGTAAGCGGATCAAAATAATTCATAATCCATCAAATTATGAAGTTAGTACAAATTTGACTTTTGGAAGCGATCTGTTTTGGACCGTTTTACACCCCCCACCCACCTTCATCTTGAATTTCATATATTCTTTCTTCTTCAACGACCACCGCACCCCCACCATGGCGGCCACCACCAAAATGCCGCGACGCCGTAGCAAGCATCGTGATTCTGTTTTCACCTTGCGGACTTGCGTCATTCTCGCTCTTCTGGTGCCGCTACTTTTCATGGTATCGCGTGACGACGACGACACAAACAATGAGGCCACTACTAGACGAAACATGAAGGCAGATCGCAACGCCATTGTCAGCGCCATTCGATCGAATCGAGGAGATTTGGAAAATCTTTGCCGTGCCCTTGGTTCCCTGACTCGATTGCCAGATCACGAGGCCACTCCAGTTCTAATATATTCACAAACGCAACCTCTCGACACGAGATATCAAAGCTACCTGCGGCAATGTGCTAATCAACGAGAGCTTGTGTTTCCGATAGAATCAGCCAAAGACAAGTCGTTCTGGATATCCAAAGTGTTCAATCTGGAATCCATAGTATCAAACTATGATGTTATTATGAGGCTCGATTGTGGAGCTTGCTGGAAACGAGACTCTGATATACTGCAGTTGCCAGGGTTACCAAACTCTACCATTTCGTATCACGCTGGGACCGAGGACAGAGTGAACAGAGATGCGTGCGGAGACATGATGGAGTTTGCATCAAACTACATTGTCGAAAATCACGTCATTGTCCAAAACCCACACCTATGGTACGAATTTGAAGACTTGTGGATACGACAACACAAGTGCATTGCCTATCAAACACACTTTGAAGTGATGAGGGTAGAGTTGATGAAGCAAGATGCGGTGCAGCAGTGGCTACAGGCAGCCATGCAGCATGAACCGAAATGGGACGATCAGTTGTTACGAGCCTTCACCATGGTCATGTTTGCCTCGGGAATGATTCCGCCCAGCAAAGCCTATCCTATTGGATACTCCTTTAGCAAAGGGAGACCAGGAGCATCGTGCAAAGCACAACCAGGTGCTGCTCTTGAAGTAATTGAAAGTTAGGACTGTTGTGTGCGCGAACGAATCCAGCCCGAGTTGTTGGTGGGCAGTCATTCAGCTCCAACCAAAGTGGCATAGCCTATTCACCGAGTTCGACCTACTTCTTCAACAAGTTACTTATCAGTTGCGTCAAGTAATGGGGCGGTTGCAAGAACGCACACGCATGGTTCCAAGAGCACAACATTGCGTCGTGCCAAGATCAACTGTGAATACCTGTGTGCGTGTGGTTCTGGTCACATCAAATGTTATACTCCGACCTCGGCTCACAGCTCAGTCGTGGAATGAATCTGAGAGTTGGGGCTGGAATAAAGCTATTCGGGACTGCTGTTGGTGGAATAAGACTAAAATTATAGCTACTATGCGTTGGAAATAGCGAAAAATAACTGCAACTTCATTTTTCTTCACAACTCCGCGTTGCCACCACCTTACTGCTACTGACATAAGGCACTGTCCACGTTCATTTCAGTGACATCCGAAAATTACCTGCGTCAGAGATGATGCACAAACTCAACCGATGCGAACTGCTGAGTTTTCTTCTGCAACAAGCGATCAGAACATCGCATCTTCCTCCGATCACGTTCGTTTCACCAGTAGATTTTCAATAACTTGGTATGTCCGCACGTAGCACGTAGGATTCTACGCTTACTTCAC
>JAVCKV010078574.1:0-21405 GCA_032274145.1 Herpochondria borealis | reverse complement strand
CAAGGATGGGAAGCGGGTATCAAGGCCCCGAGGCGCAGAAAAAAGGCGAAGTGCTCACAGAAGAGCTCGCTTTCCAGAGAACGACGAAGCGGAGATAACAGACGCTGTAGTTTGAAGTCCAAAGTGACTTAGCTTAAGAAAAAGAAGGGCCACCTTGCGGTTGCTCGCTTAAGTGCTAAATGAGGCCTCCAATCTGTCCCTGAGATACTGTATTACTAAGGCGCCGAGGCGCAGATCCACAACTGACCTATGGGGGTGAAAAAAACCCAGGACTGTAAGGCCCGTGTTGAAAGCACGCCACAGAGGCGGGACCCAGATGATAACGTGCGCCGTGGCGCGGGAACTTCTAGAATCCCGTGAGGCGCCGGGGCGCGAGCTCGATGTAGATTCCCATAGCGCAGAGGCGCGGTCTTGACCCCCGAATCCACAACTTGGCGGGCCTGTGGTCGTTCGGCTCCTTGGAGAAGTAGGAAGTGCGTACCTTGCGCATTGCGCGAGACACAGGAGACGGACTGCAGAGCCAAGCTCGGGCGCCGTGGTGCGTGTCACTGTACATCCCCGTACAGCGCCCAAAATAAATGGGCATGTGGCACTTGCATCGAGGTGCGATTGGCGCAACCCAAATTGGCACTCTATGCCCGAAGTAAGCCAGAAAGGCAAGAGTCTTCATGCACGTAAGTGCTTCCTCGGATACTGTACGCATCCACTCCTTACTGTACATTTAACTGTAATGAGTGGCTCGGCGTGGGTCGGTGTACACTGCCCAGCACACCGTTGTGGTGCGGCGTGGTAGCTCACTCCCGTCGCGCGCACACAAGGGGACAGAGTGGAAGAGCTTAACGCGGGGTGGGATGCCGGCGCTAATGGGGACGTCGGACACGTGTGGCCGAACGGGTGTCGTCGTTCGGCGTAGTGTTCGTCCACTCTCAAGCGCTGGCAACCACCCCAAAACAACACAAGAAAGGGGGGAAAGAAGGAAGAAAAGAAGGTCAAAGACGAGGAAAAAGGCTTTTCCTTGGGGGTAGCTCAGATGTGCTACCAAGGTACCTTCTTGATGATACCTTCTTGCTCCTATGCTCCCAACCCCGGCGCGACCCAGGCCGCTTATGTAGCGGCTGGGGCCGTGCCCGAGGCGGAGCTCGTGGCCAAAAAACGGCCCAAGGGGCAAAAAACCCTAAAACTAACTACACAGAGACATTACAGTAGCTAACTTGACACTAGGTGCCTTAACTAGACGACCTCGATAGGGCAACCAGCCCTATCAAAACACATTATCATGATATCCCCATCCGTCGACAGGTCAACCCAGCGCAGCCAATCAGCGCATGTAACACCCGGAGTGCCAAATTGACGAAGTGTCGCGCTACCCACGGCGTACTGTACGCTGTACCTACCCACGCCGCCGAGTGGCGAGGTGGCAAAGTGGCGAAGTGGCGAAGGAATTTCCTGCGCCGTGGGTAGCTCACACGTGTATGATCCGACGTCGGGGGTGCGCCGCCCCCTTATTGTCGTACCACACTGCCTTCGACAAAACCTTCGCTCCGTTCATACCCGCTTCGACATTTTGCCTGAGCTATCTCGACAGTTGCAGAAGTCCTTCAATAATCTACCCTTCTTGTAACTCCGAACTCCCTTGAGACGTCTCCGTTGCTGCTGGCCACACGTGGGAGTGCAGACCGCCGCGCTCCCGCCCGTTCTGAACAGTTTTATAGCGTTATGGAGGTGTGCGCAGTGGTCGAGTCGGTGTTGCAGGTGCTTTGGCGGCGGTGGCTTGGAGTACTTCTGCGCATGAAGGGCGGTGTTTGTCTGGTGACCCGGTGAGTTGCCTTTTTTTACTTCTAAAGAATATGACAATTTTATTATTATGTGAATGTAAATACGGTACTGTTCCCAAAGGGCAAAATTGGACCAATCACTTGATAAAATTTTGATTATTTTTAAGCCGTTAGGGAACGGAATATAAAATAAAATAATTGTGCGTTAATCTGAAGACTTCTAATATTTTTCACCTGTTAAATTACTTTTTGGAAATTGATGTAAATGCCTGTTCATATTCTCGAACGGTGTGATTCTCGCAATAAATATATACATCCATTGCCATTATCTTATTATTGGCGATTCTACCCCGATCTGTTAAACTATCACCTTTTTCAGACCTTGAGAATTGTACTTAACGTTATCTTAAATGAAAACTTCACATCCAAATGTCTACCACGGTAGAATTTCTTTAAAATTATCGGCTTTCCGGGGGAAAAACTTCGGAAAGCTAAATGTTGAGATAGTTCGTGCCCGAAAGGATTTTTGGGTCTCTTGCGGTCTAGAAGAAGGCTCGGCTTCTTATATTTTTATATGAGGTGCATATGGAACTGGATTTACGGACAATATTCAAGAAGGCTTTGTAGAAGAAGGTGCAGGGTGAAATATAGTTGTTCCATGAATAGCGGGCTCTTGTGGTGCAATATTGCCGAACGTGTCTGTTTCAGTAACAATTCTTATATCCCTGAGCGTTGGAGGCATGAGTTGCCCGGTGGGTATTTGTATCCCAGGATTTAATAATGCATAATCAGCACAAGAGAAACGTTCAATGTCCGGCAAGCGCCAATGAAACTCATCTAAAATATTACCAAATTTAGTGTTTACAACGGATTTGGCCTTTCCCCTGCAAGGAAAAAAGAACAAGAGTATAGATCAGAAGGCGAAAATATTTTATTGGAGCTATTTCTTCATTTGAACTGTTTGAACTTTCCAGAAATGCCAGCAGAACTTGTTTGACCGTCTCTGTTGGATTGAAGAATATTTCTGATACGTGTGGCTATTTCTATTTGTTCAGTGGTGGATAGTCTTGGTATTAAATTACTCAGTCGAGAACGACGATCGTTTCCAGATCTCGAGCCTCCTGCTTCTTTTGTCATATTGAATTGGATTAAAATAAATTTTATCAGAACTCAGTAGAATTGAAAAAAAGAATGAAGATGGATTAAAAGTGTTATTAAAGCTCTCTGCATAGTTGAAGATAAATCAGAACTAGACACTTCATCGTTGCATATATAAAATTATAAGAACCCCTCACAAGATGTTGAATCACAGTTTAGTTCGGCCTGGTCATCGTGTGAAGATTAATTTTCTTCTACGATGACTTGTCAAAAATAGTTATTAATTTCAATGTTCGAAATTAAATATTTCATTATTTAATTTCTCCCTAATACTACAACTTATATCAAGAAATGAAAAATTCCAGTATGATTCAAGGATATAAAGCGCAAAATGAATTATTTTTCTGCATATTTACCAAAGAAGTATGTGTAAACTTCTACTAACTTTTTGAAATACTTTAGTTTATGATTTGTTATTCCAAAACAAAATTATGGTAATTTATGTATAATCTCTCATTCCTTAATACCTATACTTTGAATGAATCAGACAACTTTAATTTTCTCAGGGTTTCATAAGTTTGGTGTACTTATTTGCAGTTTTTAACTCTTAGACGAATCGAAAATGGGTGATATATAAATTACTTAGGCATAAGCTTTGTGTGAGTACACATAGTTTTGCTTTAAAATGAGTCTAACCTTCCCGAATAATTTACTTTGAACGCCCTCCATTCCGTTTTACTTACCGTATTTATTTCATCAGCCTTATCGCTTCTCAGACAACTAATACAACCTACACACGTTCAGCTGATAACCCGAGCTTATCTTTGGGCACAAGTTTTCCTCATCATCATTAACAGCAAACATATGGAGCAATGTCAGCAATACCTGAGAAAAACTCGAGGTAAGTAATTAAAAAACATGTTATTTTTTCTTTTTTAATATTGAGGAACTAAAACAAGTTTGCATTAAGTTACTTTTTAAATCAATTTTAAGTAGTTTAAAAATGGTTAATTTTGTACGGATATATTTTTATTTCTTCAATAAGAAATGTAGCTATTTTTATTCTTCAAAAGCGTTCACTAATTTTCTCTCATCACAGTAATTATGATAACATTTATGATTTTATTGGAAGATGTTAGCATTTTGGCGTGTTCCATTTTTCGTCGGCAAATCAAAAAGTATTCGATCGCCTGGCATAGGTTCTAAGCATGTGCTATGGTACAACCCACGTCAGTATGAACGGGCATTTGACGGGGTTTGGATGTGCAGACACTTGGTATAATGGCACTGAATATTTAAAGGGACAAGATAAGTGTTTTGTCAGCCGGAAGTAAAGCTGATCTGTTGCTTGGGCTGGAACAATCGCGTGTATTAAGGCTATTTCCAAAAACTTTTTGAACGGGTCCCAACTGAGTTGGTTACTGTAGAGGAATTAACTATAACCGTATCGAAGATGCTGTGCAAGTGTCTTATGCGCACCGGTGAGGGTGGTTTCGATGGGGCGGGGCGGAACGAGTGGTTTCGTTAGGTGCAGCGAGGTGCCGGAAAATGAAAGAAGTGTGTACAGCGCGCGCTGTGCAGACCCGTACGAAAAATCATGTGGTAGGTCGGCCAGAATTTCCGGTGTTGGACGGTTAATACTAGAGCGCAAGAGCCCATGAATCTCCATTCTGGAATACAGCGCCAACTGCAGGAAACTGAAAATATCAGCTGAAGTGCTGCGTGATAGCTTACTCCCGTCGCACACACATAAGGGGAAAAATTGGTAGAGCCGAAAGCGGGCGAGTGAGCTGCGCAGAGGGGACAACCAAGATTTGTGGTCGGGCGAAATGTCGGCGTATACGGACATAAAAATCAAATATGAATATATTATGACATAGAAAACAATAGATAAAATAGAAAAGCATAGAAAACAATAAAATTTTAACTCATTCAAAGCATGTGTGTCTTTCAACTTATAAAATAAAATTTCTGTATATTTCACATTAGGTTATTACATAAACATTTCTTTGCCAATTAACTCGTTTTCAATTAATAATATACATACATTGATTTTTAGAAACTAAATGGTATTTTCGGAGTTCAAAGCTACAAAATTATTACATTTATTAAGAAAAAAATATAAAAGCAGAATTCAAAAAAAAATTAAATAATTGGAAACAATATAATTTGAATAAATAAATGTATGTTAGCTGAAGGCCATCTCCGTGTGGAAGCAGTCTTTCATGGTCGGTTACAGAGATGGGCGCCCACCGAACGGAGCAGAGTGCGAGGAACGAGAGCGATATCTGTTTCGCCAAGGAGGCGGCGAACGTAGCTCCCATCGGCACAGAGTTCAGGCAGGGCACGACCATTTCGCATTTCAAGGAAGTCTTTACCAGTGAGGACCTGATTAGGGGCATACGGAGCAAGTGAATCAGGAAGGGCGGGACCCGTAGCCTTTTGAAGAACTGGGAGATGTCGCATCCCTCCAAAAAGAGCCTCTTACCAGCAGGTAGTCGAAGTGATGGCACAGTGTCCGGCGTGCGAAGCTCCACGGTGCTCGCGAGTGGTTTGAATAGTTTGTTTTCCCGCTCTCCGCCCCAGATCAACATCTGGCTCTGATCGATGGTCTTCCATATTCCAAAAATGGAGTTCTCGACTATGGATGCGCTGAGTGGTCGAAGTTGCACGATCCCACTGTCCAACATGCGGTCGACGAGCTTGGCGTAGTGTCCAGTTTTCAGTCCCAGATAAATCCTCGTCTTGGCTAGGGTTTTCGGCTAGGGCCAGCTAGAGAGATTCTTCGCCGGGTCGGCGGTGGCAGCCTGGCCCGGGGCCGGGATCGCTACTTGTTCCCAAACCAGCAAGCAGTAGTCGCCCTTCTCAACCCCAGAGCCATATGCAGAGAGAGGGTAAGTACCAAACAGTGATGAGTTCCCCTCCTCCATCAGGATGCGCGTGCAAGCCACCGCTTCGCAAACGTGCGTCCTTGCTTTGACCTTAGCAACTCAATCCGAGCTGCAGGTCTCAGCGTCGCCGGCTCTCAACCACCACAGTGCAGCGGCGAGTCGCGTGCCTATTGCCGACTCATCGCCCCACTTTCGTGTGTGATGAGAAGCTAAGGGGCCCAGCACAGCAAGCTCTCTTACATCATATCCTTAGTGGTCTTCGAAGTCTCCTCAGTCAGCCCCATGAAGGCCAACCGCTTCTCGACGTAGCCAGTCCGATCCTAGCGGTCCATCCCAATCAGCTGCCAGACGGCGCACCAGCCTCTCGAATGTTGCGGAAAACACCACTCCTTGTGAATGAAACTCGTCCAGCATCGTAGCCAGTGCTAGACCTGTGGCCATGAAGTCCATCGCCAGGTGCCCGTCGGCTTTTTCGCAGTCCACCGACCTAGCGCGCTGTCATGCTTTCCTGCCACGAAATTATGGACCTTTTCCTCATCCAGCGCCAGATTTCCCGCAGCGCAATGCGCTGCGTGATCAGGAACGCCAGCTGTGGATCGGCGCGATAGTCCAGCTTCAAAATTTGCAGCGTCTCGGCCTCGAGCATTTCCTCGCAGTTGGCCGGCTTGACGTCCAGGCAGGCATAGCGCGCGATAATCCGTCCCAACTGCAGCCTGCAACGGTAATGATTCAGACAAGCCATGAGCTCCGTGGGAGAGAATATCTCCGTGTGGATGGAGTAAATGAACTGTATAAAGGCGTGCCATCCCTGCCGATGAACCTGCAGAATTTTTCTTGGCAGGCCAAGAAAATCCAGAGGGGCCAGCCGAGCATCAAGGCGCGTCTTAGCCTCAACAACGGGGCTCAAGTCGCCATCTTCGTCACCAACAGAGCTGGTGTCATAATTTTCATCACCTTCAAACACCACGCACTGTGGTTGAGTGCTCCGCTCCATATTTGCAAGATTCAGCGCCGGTGGCCTTGTTTCAACAGCAGCAACCGGTTCAGTCTCCACAACATCACAAAGCATCTCGTCCAACTCGCGAAGGGCGGCACTTCCAGAAGATTAACAACTATCTCCGTCCGACAGAAAGTCGCATAATCGGCGCGCTGCCTTCAATTCCAATGAGATGAGCGATTCAGCGCTCCAGTGCTCGCAAAAACTTTGCCTGTGCGTGCTTAGCTTGAAGTCGCAGAAACGCCCGACTAATCCATTGATTGACGTGAAAGGGAACTCTTCTTCCCAGAGAGCAATGATGCAATTCATCATGGCCGTTCTGTTGAGAAAAAAAGCTTGGAACTGTCCAGAGTGCTTTTCGGGGCAAGAGCGTTGTTTTGTACGCCTAGAGTGTCCAAAAATGATCCTATGGTCTTCCCGTTCTTCACCAGGACCTCGCGCACGAACTCATACTGCACTGCCGCTCCCAACAACTCTCGGACTTCTTCATCAGAGGCTCGCGCCGGCCAAGACCGATTGATGGCATCTAAAGCTTAAAAGACGTTCACGTGCTTCGGTAACGGATTCACGTACACGCTTCGAAAGTATGTTCCTGTCTCGTCCTTAGTAGCGCACTAGAGATCTTCGTAGATTCCTTCGAGGAATTTATAATCGCAAGCGGGAAACAGAAGACGCGCAAAGGAAGAGATGGAGGTAGAGTCAGAGTAAGAGAACCATTCAAAGAGAACGGCAGAAAAAGTAGAGAAAGGAAATATGAGAGGCGTCCATCGCCTTTGCACTCCGAAAGTAGAGAAGGTGCGTTAGCAGAGGCTTCTGATATATAATTGTTAATAGCTAGAACGACCCAACACATGAGGACAAACACGGTGTAATAGCTTGATGGATAATTAGAGAAGACGATTAGACTATTTCGGGCTATTTTTCTTTCACGGAGGCATTGGATGTCGGTACTTATGCATGAAACATTTGGCGCCGAACGGGCGCAAGGGGCTGTACTCACAACCTTGTATGACCCGAATATGCGCGCCGTCCTCGAACTCCATGTGTGCTGCTCCCGCTCAGCAAATTGACCCGCCCAGGAATGCGTGCTTGCGCATCACCTGGCAGTTCCGCCGTAATCGAAAAAAATCATCTTCGAACAGGCAGTAAAAAAAATGCCGGGAATACATTATAATAAATTTTTACAAATTAGGCTAAGACTACGTTAAAATAAATTTACACTAAAAAGAACTTCAAAGACTATTACATAGAATCCAATGCGTGTAATATTATAAAAATACAAAGCATGTAGAATATCATAAAATGAATAATAGAAAAGAAACGCATACAAGATCGTAAGATAGATAGAAAACATAAACTTATAACAGAAAATTTTAAAAAAGATGTAACATACGTTTTCTGAAAAAGAATTTAACATGATGAAACTCGGAATATCTTAGAAAATAATATGTTTACACATTAAGTGGGTAGGAAATTAATCTTAATATAGTTAAATAGAATTAACTAGACAACAATTTAATAAAGTTTGATATAACTGAAAGAATTAAACATATCGAAATAAATTAATAATAAATTGGAACAAACTGCATAAACCAGAGAAATTAATAACAATTCGGAAGAATTCTGAACATTTCGAATAATTAAAACTAAAGTTATTAAATCGGAATCCCCGTGCTTACGACCACTTTCCCCGTTGGTTGTAGCAACTCAGAAACCATGACTATGGCGGTGGCAGTTAATCTAAAATCTCGTTGCACAGCCGGTGGTTTTTATGTACAATTTTTTGGACCTAAAGAGAATGGTTCCAAAGAGCTCAATGCTCTTTCGACGGGCGGTTCTTTAAAAAGTACGGTAGCAAACTAATGGGGCTCCAAAGGGGTTTCAACCAAGTTTTAAGCGCATCCGGGTGGTTATATATGCAGAAACCCTGGTAACATCCCAGAGCTCCATACGATATTAAATGCGCTCCACATTCGCATTTGGTGGGTAGGATAATCCTTCAAAGAAAGGCTTATCAGAAAATTCATGAGAATCTGCGCGCGATTTACTTTCGCTTTATTCAGCCAAACTTGTTACTCGCAACAAAGAGAGATAGTACTGTACCGTATGCTGATTTACAGATGGCCATCATCAACCTTCTTCACTTTACTTCTGTATCTCGTGGTACTGAGATGGATTAACTACGAGTATCTGATTTTTTTACAGGGAAGCTCTTCAGAATGTCTGGTGGTTTTTGTCCTCCCTGCGACGAAGATTCATCGCAACTCCAACATCTATTCTAGCTAGGTGCGTCCAGTATATGAAATTATCTATATGCGGCCTCTACGCTCTTCTAGGGTAGCGTTGCATTCTCGGAGCCAACGGTCTCAACAACACTTACCTATACTTGAACGTCACATCCAACTTTATTCAAGGAAATAAGTACCTCGACCCGTCATCCTACCAGGCCGCGCTTCTACGAATGGGCCAGTTAATTGGTTGAGAATTCTATCGGAGCACAGCGCACAACGCGGGGGAATATGATATAAATACATGGTGCTTCGTAAGGACATACTCTTCTTCTTCTGCACCTTTTCGTGTGACATATTCTCTGAGATTTTGTACATAAGCGCGGAAGACAGCATGAATTCGTACACCCTTCACCTGTACCCCATGGGCGGCCTGTCGCACATCTTTCTCAATGTTGTACCGACCCATGCAAAGTCCCAGGCGCATTTTAAGGCATAATTGCGGGACCTCAGCGGCGAACGCGTTGGGGAAGACTACCGGAGCTAGCGCCTGTGACGGCAGAACCCTGTGTTTCGCGTAAATTAGCGTTACTCTTGATCTTCAAAGGTGAAGGGAAGTATTCCATTTGCCAACAGATTCTGAAGCGCTTGAAAAAGTGGACTGTTTCAGTGTTGCATGGAATCGCTTTATTAGTTTTGCCTGGCACCCAAATCATTTGTGTAAACTTTTCAGTTTCGAACTCGTAGCAGATCACATTTTCATCGCCTCAAATAGAACGATCAATAGAGTTCGACTGGTTTACATAGTTAAATAAATCACGAGAGTCCAACATAATCATGAGATCAAAACAAATTGGAATTAGACACGAAAGCGCGTGTCGGAAGATATTCCCTTCGTCTATGGCTTCTTCTGCTACTAGGATCTCTGCAGAACCCACAGATTTCACGGAGCCTGTAGAAGAATGAATTTAATTCATTTCTCAATTAATAGTATGTGGGCACCATATATGTGGCAAATTACCACCACATATATAAACCATATAGTGTACGCCAAGGTAGTCCTGAGACACGTGTAGTTTATTTAGTTTTCTCTATAAGCTGCGCTGCGTCTCACCACGCGAGCGCACATACAATTACAACTTACTTTCCTCTCTTCGTGCCGCGAGCTGAAGCGCCGTGCGTCCGTTGTTCTCCGTACCAGAGCATCTAGTAAGTGTGCTCTGGTAACTCCAGTTGTTCCCCTTTGAGCCCGTCGTGCTCCCTCGTCCCCTTCAGAGACCGTCGTTCTCCACCTGTCCCTCTTCCTGCGCCCGTCGTGCGCCTCCGTCCCCTTCAGAGCCTGTTGTGCTCCATCTGCCGCCCTTTTAGCGACCGTCGCTCGCACCCCCGTCTCTACCGTCCTACTTCAGCGCCCGTCGTGCGCGTCCCTTGCCCTCGGCCCCTTTGCTACCGCCCTTTGCTACCATCCCGACCGAGCTGTCCCACAGGCTTTACAACCCTGGTGCACCGACTCCTCAGTCGTTTTCTACTAGCTTTCGAGCTATCAAAACCTATCCTCTACACTACAGTAGAGGGTGCTCACATAGACTCTAGTAGTTTCATATAAAAAAAGCCAGAACCCCAGGTTTTAGGACTTCTTTTTATACGTAGCTAGATTTGTTCTACTACAAGGCCTTTGGATTTGTGTGAGAATCAAAATAGCGTGTAAAAGGTGCTATCGTTTTGTAAGTCACCAAGCAATAAATCAGCTAGAACAAGTACCTGACCATCATCTATCTATCTTTCGTCCAGTACCATTATACACCACAAAAGAGGCACAAAGAGTGGTTTTTGTGGCAGACGGATTGAAATATAAGGTACCTCCAAACCTTTTCAGAAATTTGAGGGATTTAATTTGAACAATCAAGTCCTCAACCGTTGCAGAAGGGGCCAGTTTCT
Source organism: Herpochondria borealis (assembly GCA_032274145.1). NCBI lineage: Eukaryota > Rhodophyta > Florideophyceae > Ceramiales > Ceramiaceae > Herpochondria > Herpochondria borealis. The sequence continues at coordinate 10,478 of JAVCKV010078574.1, read as the reverse complement.
GAGACAGCATTAATAATAAGCACAAAGAGGAGAAGCAGAAATTCCGATCCAAACAAGCGAATTGTTCAGGGAATTGAATGCGTTTATCTCTAGTGTTTCAAGTTTATGTAAAACATTATTTCGTCTCGATCTGCTGGTAGGAAACGATTGCAGAGATGGTTGCTTTTCATTCGCATTAACAGTGATCAAAAAGTCTGTGGTTTGCTCAATTTGAAGGCCAAAGTAGTAAAACCGATATTTGGCATTGATAACAGTGCCTAAAACGTAGCTTTCTTGAACCGTTTTCAAAACAAAGTTTGGGAGCAGCGCCAGCGAAAATAAAGTCCTTAACAACCTTCACAGCCATAACAGACAGTTGGCCATTATGCTTTGGGGGAAAACCTGCGGAACTTATAAAAGCTGTGTGAACCCGAGTTTGCGTAGACATTCATCACTATGCATTTTGTAAGATGTAACTAGGGAGCCCTTGCAGATGAAACTTCATGAAGTCCCTGGGCCTAAAAAATTCAAATAAATAGTCAGCATTGAGCAACGTGATCTGCAAGATCACGTTGCTCAATACTGACTAGCTCTGTGGAGATAGTTTCAAGAGGAGTAGTATCAGTGAATCTCCAAATCTCATTGTCAAGCTTAAGAAGTTCTTCATCTCCGTCGGAAAACAAGATTTTAGACTGTAGTGGTTCACCTTTGCCAATGTGCGACTGTTCCGGGGTAAAACTATACCAATAGACAGAAATTGAGTCACCAATCGACGGATCTGGAATACCCTTTAACTAATCTTCATTAAATATCTGCTCGTTATTAACTGCATCAGTGGCAGGAGCAGTTTCTTCTTCGTTATCTGTTTGTAGCCCCGATGTTTTGGCAACAAACTTGCAATTTCGGCATAATGATGGATGGAAAGGAAAGCTGATCCGCCGCTTGTTGAATAGCCACAGAAAGGTGTTTTTCAGTAATTGCTTGACAGAAATCCTCAACGGCTGCCTTGATATTCCTTCTTTTTTATAAAGGGACTGTAAAAGTGTACGATTTAGCGTCGTACTCCGTAACTGGCTTGGGAGTGGACCATGAGCCTCGCTTTTCATGCTAGTTTTATTAGTTATACCTGTATCACGTCACCAATTGCGACGGACGAATCTTTTTCAACTTTGAGCTGGGAATAACGATGACTTTTTTCGCTTGGCTTGCAGTTTTTGTTGAGGAGCAATGACAACTATAGGTAAATCATTCGGAACTATTCCCGGATACGTTGGCCTAGTATTACTTTTGGATAACGTATTAGCAGACATAACATCGTCCCCGTACAAATCGTTGGAAATGCGCAATGCCATTTGAATATAACGTCTAAACATTTCTGATTGATCGTGCTTGTTGTTGACTCAAAGAGCATATCTCGAATAATTATATGTTTAGACTCCAGTACATTTTGGTTGTGGTGTCGGGGTGGGATTGGGCGTCCAGAGATACTAGAAGTATCTAGGTATGCTTTGAAAATGTTATAAAAATGGCTCGTAGAACAGGACTGATTCTGGGTACCAGAGAGGTGATACCCAATGTGCTTCGAAGAAAGAAATTGCATAATTCATTGAAGAAGTATCAACCACAGACCCACTTAACGCTTTCATGCAGCGTCGGAACGATCTGCTGAGCCTGGCGCAAGCTGGCACAGAAGAAGAATATCCTGCTTACAAGGAACGAAACAAATGCATTCTGCGAGGCCTTGACCGAAGTCGAAGTCAACAGGCTGGAGAAAGCGCTCAGTATCTTCACGCATGGGAGGAGTCAGCCTGGCTCCGTGCCGACCGAGGACGAGATCGAGGTGGACATCGAGAAGGTAAGCAATCCTGTGCTGCGGGAGTTGGTATTTCTTCTTCAAGAGCCGAGCGGGAATGACAGTTGATGAGGAGCTCAACTAAATCAACGGGAAAACCAAAGAGATCGAGGAGCAGATAGTCGCGATGTGCTTCTAAAATGATTCGGTGAAGCGCTGTTGAGAGCCTGCCTCGGGCGGCAATCAGGCGGCATCATGTGCACCGTCGCAGAACGACGATGACTGGGGCGGCGGTGGCGGCGACTGTTACCATCGCCGCGCCATCGTACCAGCCGCCCGATGTTGGTGGGTGAGACTTAGAGCAAAGCGCCACCCCAATCACGAGATTTGTATCCTTCGCTAAGTAGTCATTCAACACTGTATCACACCGTCCTCTGTCGCGTTTTGGGCATGGGCTCCAGGCTCCGTCTCGAGGAACAGCAGGTAGGGGACGCGGAGACTGCCAGACTCTGTGCCTGGTTCTACTAGCACAAAGCGAAGAATTCAGGTGGCCTCTACGTAGCTCCTAGGGGGATTCCCAAGAGCTTCTTTGGCGCATCGGTCCAATACAGATAGTTGCAACGAACGCAACATATGGGTTGAGTAACTGCACCCTTGATGGGCCGACCGCTCTTAAAGCGGTCGATGAACCGGGCAAAATTAATTTTCACAGGCACGCACAACGGGTTGAGCCCGCGACCTTTGGTGCCCGCCGTTAGAGCACGGCTGCATGTGTGGAGCCAGTAGATCCATTTCGCCACTTGCGGCCAATGGGAAGGCGCAAAACAGACCAGAAATGACCTCCCATTGGGGCACACGGCCTCGCCACTGTCATTTGCGCTAGATGTGTGCATCTGCTCGGGCCAATGAAAATAATTCTGTGCAAAATTTAATGAGAAAACAGCTTCCGAGTTCTCTCCGCCTGCCGCCGCCGGCCGCGGACGCCGTTTGGTTTAAATACGGCTGCGAAGCAGTCTGGATGACATGACCGTACTAGTCGGGATCAGACTAAAGGTTATATGTTACCAGAGTTGCCTACAACAGGTGCTCGTTCTACTTCGGATGACGATCGTGTCCGCGCGTGTTGAGCATGATGCACGCTCGCTCCGGCATTTCGTGGCGACGCGGAGAAGAAGGTGGCGGTTGGCCTCGCCTCCGGGCGGGCGCCGCCGCACGCGGGACCGTCCGACGATTGTTTTTTGCTCTTTTTGACGTTCTTTCGTTTGGTCTTTCCAGCACGCCGTCGGCAGTAGGTTTCTATTTCAATGAGTCCGCTGCTTACCCCGCAGATCGCCGCTCTTACACTGTAGCGCTTGTAGTGTAGTCGCGCGTGAAAGACAATCAACATTCTCACGCCTTTGCGAGGGCATGTACCCTGCTGTTTGCAGCTTTATCCTGGGCAGTTCATGAGCCCTTTAGGTATGGAAATAAAACTTGAACTTAACAGCAATACCTATGCTTCCAAACAAACGATGTTAAAAGCTCTCCATCCGCGTGCACTGCTCCCAGGATCTACGCACAGACACACAGACGCAGGAAAACGCATCATCACGCACCGCCAGTACGAACGCCTTTCAAATAAGGTAATGAATAGTCCATGTGCCAGGAACCCGCAGTGCTTAACAATACGCACGATAGAACATGCATCGACTGAGGACAGCGTCTTGGATCTCACCGTACATTAGTACAACAATAATAATGTTACATTAACGACCTTTCCTCACAATGCTTGTATAACGAAACGGAGGATGTCAAACTACCTCTTAGCTCGACTGCGTTCGTAACATGCCTCGGCCCAAATCACGCACCCAAGCACAAGGGAGTATCTTTTTACGACTCGCCGCTTCAGACACCCACTGTTATAGAATGTTCCCAACTTTTGGATGACGGGTGCTCCTCAGGAGGCCCAGCAAGCTCCCAGCTTTCGACCCATGTAGCACGGTAGTCCTTAAGGTGGCTGGATTGCAGATATCGAGAAGTACAGCTACGAATGAACATGAATGCCGCAGCAGCTCATGGGTGCTGTGCCGGCTGTATCATGCAAATTGAGGAGGAGAATCTGCCGCTGTCTCCATAGAAAATGGGCCCAGGCGTGGTTTCTGGAAAGGACGCCGGTGAGAAGGGGTCTAGGAGCAAAGCGAGCGAAAATGTTAGATCGAAACGGCATGCTGCATCCGCTACCGCACGTGTCACCGTTGTCACAACGAAGCGAGGACGCACGAAACGACCAGTACGAGACATAGTACTTTGGCTGCATCAAGCGCTGCGACACGGAAGAACTTTCGCTCGTTTGGTGTCGAGTTGGCACGGTACTTTCGCGCGAGAAGCAAAATTTTAATGGTGACCGTTGGAAAAGGATTCATGCCATTGCGACGGGAGGGTCGGTTTCCTGTTGCAATGATAAGGACCTTGCGATTCTTAACCACCAACACCACATGAGCGAAATACTACGGGCCAATCGAGTTGAAAAAGAACCATCCGTGCGTGCACTGAGCGGTCGTTTGACGCAAACTGTCAATTTTTGCACCGAGCACCTCGGAACGAACACGGACCCGGTCGTGTTCATTCGGTACGCCAAAGCCATCCTTGTGGACTGTCTGACCAGGCACACGACGAGCAGCTACAAATGCCCAACCTGCCAAAAATGCATGATCGATATGTCGGACTGATCCGCAGCGTCTTACACGCGACGTGATGTATGAAGCGTCACAGATAGAGGAGAAAAAGAAGGAAGAGAGAGAGAGAGAGAGAGAGAGAGAGAGAGAGAGAGTAGTCGTAGGGAAGGAGGAAGGAGAGAGCCGTAGGTCCGCGGTAAAGTAGTTGATTGGTCACCTCGCCCCGATGCATATACCAGCGCTGGTCGTTGCAATCATCGGGAATGGCGACGAGGTGCCTCCATTTAGTAGTCTACGCACGTAGTCAGGCAGAGCTCCAGCGGCCAAGACGCTCCGGACTGGAGCTCGGCCATTACAATGTCCGGTTGCAGTGCTCCTCGACCAAGAGGCACGTCCGACGACGACTATAAAAGAGGGAGGCTATAGTAGTTGGTTTCTGAGTTGACACCACGGTGATTGCGCCAAATCTTGGAAGTATCCACCGAGTCGGTGCCCGGGTGGATAATGCGTAATTGTATATTCGAAAGGCACATGGAGCGCCCGGGTGTTGCAGATGCTGCCCTAGCACACGCAACAATGCTGAATCGGAGGATTTCCACGTATTCATTGGCACAAGGACGAACCCCTTCTCGTACATCCACGGCTGCAGACGGAGCGCCTGAATGCTGGCGAGCTCTCCAACTTTTCAAAAGACTTCCAGAACTTTTCGTGTCCCTTCATAACGTGGCACTACAACTTGCGCGCCCTGCTGAACGACATCCCGGTCCACAGTGCACCAATCGGAAACGCGGAGCGGAAAAACACTACAACACACAGCGACGCCGCGATCTGCCAACTGCAGCAAGCAAAGCATTCCGCTAGTGATGCCAGCACCCACAACCGGGCTGCGCGGGCGTCCTGAGAAGAGCACCATCGTCACTGCCTCGCATGGCGACATGTCGGGCTCTTGTAAAAACTTTGCGGAGAGGCAGGAGCCGATTTTGTCGCCACAGACCGAGATGTGGACGGTGAGAAACGACACCGATTACGAGGAGGAAGAGAAAGACATTACAGCTTGGAATATCGCGACAAATCGCCGTGTTGCACAAGGTACCGACTGCATCAAGTATCACGCCAGGCTCTGCCACTCCATCGGATTTCAATACGGCGTTGGGGAAAGAAGTCGAGAAGAACAATTTCGAAGTCATGCACTACAGCAGCGAGGATTTTCTTGCGAAGCGTGACCGAAAACCATAAGCGGGGAAGGGGAACGCAGTGCTGCCCGATGAGGTCGCAAGACTTAACAGAAATCTCGTAAAGGCCAATTTTCTCAACGATTAGACCCTTCAAAGACGGAACGGCGACGACGCCACAAAGGAAAAGCTAACAAAAATACACAAACTCGCGCATCACGGCTCAAATAGAAGAAGGGAGTACAGAAACCCGGATTGTCCCTGACCCTGACTCCACCAATGAGACCGATGCAGATTCTGATGCTCTGCGTACGGTATCGGCCGGTATTTCAGCTTTCAGGCGCGCTTTACATCTCCCGTCTTCTGCAAATATCTGCAGATGCGTCTAGCCATTGTGAGCTCCACAACACATTTATGGCCGTTGCTGAGTCTTTACCAAGTACCCTGGTATGCGACGGCGTTGGCTTCTCCAAACAACATGCACTGTTGACACCACAGATCTAGCCGTGTCACACACATTGGCGTACACATGCAGCGGGTCAAGAAGATGTCTGTGTCGCTGAGGCGCAATGGTAACGGGAGCGCTCTCCAAGCGGATAGCGATAATGCAGATAGGGACTATGCCTTCGAAGTAGACAATGAAGTTGTTGCTACTTAATCACGGGCCACGAAACAGATACAGAAGCTGCGCGAAAGGTAAAACTCGCACTCTTTTGAGAAAGAACCGGCGCATTACCTCAAAGTGAGAAGAGGGGGATTTCTCACACCAGATTACACTCGTGGGGCGCATGAACGTGTCGACGCTGACTCGCAGACAATATCTGACTAATGCAACACGCCGGGGATGACTCATTTGCTATGCGGATTTTAAAGCGCGTGTGACGCATTAAACGTATTTACCTTGCTCGATCTAAGAAAATATTGACACGCACCAAAGAGCCCGGAGCCAGAGGGGCCGCGCAGGTGTAGGATTGCACAAAGCTTTGTGAGAAAAATCGGGTCTTGTTTCTTAGTTGCGTTATTTCAAACCTGATGGTCGGAGTAATTGTTAACTAGGAACTCGGTGAACTCTCTTTTTCAGACGTAGGTCACGCCGTTGTAGTCGTCGTAGTGGAGGTTTCATCCTTCCTATCGTCTGCGGACCGCGTCAGACGCACGTTACAGACTGTTGGATTTTTTCGATGTGAATCGAGCGTATACTTTGGTGTTTATGAAATCGTACCTGTCGATGTATTTACCGCCGCAAAATTTCCATGTTTTGTTGAAAGGAGATTATTCGAACGATTATGAGGCTAAAAAGTATGAATCAGCTGACTTTTCCTCAGGGCCAGTTTGAGGAAGGTGCGAAACTACCACTCCCGTTGAACTTGTGATGTCATGGAGTCTCCTAGCAATCTCAGGATGTTCGACCAAAACATTGTTTGCAACAGCGCCATAATCTCTACTAATTCTGTGTATCTCCTTGAGAACATCTAAACAATTAGCACCGACCAGTTCACCAAAAAGGAATTTGGGCTCATCCTTTCTTTGAATTATTGCACTGATACTGAATATTATTGATGAATCAGATGTTGAACTGCGAATTTTGTTAACATATATCAACCCATTACACTTTCGCATCGACTTAAGGAATGTCATCAGTACAAGTTCCTCACTATTCATTCTGAGACTTGTTCGTGAAGGCTCGTTGTATGGATCAAATATTACAGGCTTGATTGCTGCAGTACTCGTCCTGAGTCTCATTGCTTCGAGCGATAAAAATCTGCGCACTCCCCTCACGTCACCACTGCGCTGGCGAACAAAATCTCTCAGCTGGTCCATATTCATTGAATAGAGCGAGTTTTTTGAAGGAGGTGGATGATCCGGTGGTGGATCCGAAACAGTTAAGCCTATGATCAGCTGTTTCCTTCGAATTGCGCCATGGAAGTTAGAAAAAAGAGTTCTTTTTTCCTCATAAGTAAGAGCAGGAGTATCAGGTGCTTTGTATGCTATACCATCGCTGACGAGAACGCCTTTGAAAGGAAGTGCTGTAAGCCGCATACGCACAGGCAGGTCATGTCGTATGAGCTTATTGAAAGCACGACCATTGGATCCCAGAACGGCGAAAAATTTTGTGAACGATTCGTCTGAAACGATAGTTCCTTCGTTTGTCTGCATCAGGACGACATAGGAACTTTGAAAAGATGGCGTTACTCTTGACTCACCCCAGGAAAACGTCTCTCGCCGGAACACGGAACGCAAGGGTTCTTCAAGGGCTTGAAGTACACGATCGTACAAGCACATCCCATGCCTAGAAGAGTCCCAATGGGTGTATACTGTCCCTGCTAGTTTCAGGTATTTTTTATAGCCTTTCCATCCATGGAAATCGGGCTCGGTAGGGTCGAAATCAATCTGCTCCAAATTCTCGTGAATCATGTTTTTAACCAAGAAGCGACAAGTCATCAAAATTGTTCCAAATTCTTTCGCGTCGCATCCTTGCAAGGATCCACGTTCGAGCGTACATGCGAGTCTAATGGGCGGGTTTAAGTACGGCACGGAAGAGGTGCTCATAGTTTTGGGGTTGGTTTTGAACGTTCTTTGCAAGTGCAGTGGGCAAAGGAAAATTTTCAGCGACCGATTCTCAATGCGAAATCCAATGGTTGATGAAGAGGGTGGCCAGGGATATACGGATGTAAAAGCATGTCAAACGCCCGCATCTTAAACGCCTTGAACACATAATAAGAAAAACAAGCATTTTTTTTATCAGTTCGTTCTTGAAGGCTGTTCATATCCTGTTTGTCAACCACTCTTCAAATGTCAAAGGAAGTTCTTTCATATATTAATGTATACTATTTACCATTAACCTCATGTCTTAAGGTTCACACTAATTTAATCCGTTTCTCGCAGTCCGCACTCCATACAAGTCCCTGCTGTCACTGTTTCATGATGTATGATACCATAATTTGGGTTGATGACATGAGTGCACATGAAGTTGAGTCATGTACGTACAGCTGCCCGTTATTTTGTCATTTAGTTTTCGTAGGACTTAAGCCCTGTTTCCACGCCATAAACATATATTTACATATACACCTATCGATCGTGCTCGCAAATCTCTTCACGACGAAAATATCCCAATTTTCGTAAATATTTATAACTCCTGAGTCTAAATAGGGAGCTAGTGCATTGTAAACTTTCTGCAGAATATTGATTCCAAGAACATTGTTATGAAGGTATTAGAAATTAATTAAGTACCGGGACTACATACAGGAAAAGAGGAGTAAATTACTCTCCCAGATGTGTTTCCAATTTCTTTCAAACATGTTTACAAATCTGCATTGTTTCGAATGTAACATCCCGGCTGCTATGTTCATAGTCATGGTGCATGATATGTTCGATATTTAAACTGGGCCCTGCGTGTCATCCTCTTTAAGATTTATGCTGAACGACATGTTTATATTTAGTGCTGATTTGTCGTGATATGGTTATCTCCGATACGGTTCGTCGCCATCACACAGTGGTATGGCGCAAGTTACCGGGCGTTCCAGTGGGGTGCATTGAGTTTCTACACATGCACTACACTCGGAGCAGTTGCACTGCCGGCGCACCACTTTGTGCATTTCAACCGTGCGGTTCATCATCGACCACGGCCGAACGTCTTCCGTTAACGCCCGCATCGGAGCAGCCCGAGTCGTCCTAATCACTCGACTTCGGGCATCACCTCCGTGGACGTTTGTTACCGGGACAGTCACTACCGTCCCGTACACACAGTTTTTGTCCGGCACGGTAGGGCCACGTGTCAAGAACCGTTACCGTACGGTCTTTCGTTACCGCTCACAAATAAGCTGGCCGCCTGGAACCTGAGTACGACAGACAGCCCCTTTTCGGCGCCGACTTGAATTGGAGGCCCTTTAGTTTAATTCAAAAGGAGTCCCTAACCGAACGGTGCCAGCCCCTTACACATGTGCGCTATTCACGCAGCAAAAAAAACCTACCACCCCTTCTCCACTTTACCAATCTGTGACACAAGTGGCATAATTCTGTAGTGAATCATGGGTGGGCCACTACTCCGCCACTTTGGCACTTCCGGGTGTCACGGACGCTCGTTCGTTGGGCTTTGGGTACAAGCTGCTGGTTAGAGCCGGCATTTCTTCGGCCTACCGTTAATGTTGATGGAAAAACTTGAGGTGTCTAGTTGAAGGCTCCTGTTTGTATGTAAGGACACTTTTAGGATCAAAAGTACAATTTATAATTCTTTGTTAGGTTGTTTTGCCCTTGAGCCATTTTTGGCCATGTATGCCACCTCGGTCGCTGATTTTTCCGCTATATGAGCAGCATGGGCAGGTTCGGGGCTTGGTAGAATTTTACATAAACCTGAGTAACAAGAAGCTACCCTTAAGTAAATTCTTTCTCCCGTATTTCCTCTTCCTCTTGTCTGTCCTTTCCTTCTTTTGTCTGTCTTTTGGGGTGGTTATTTATGCCCTTTACCCGCAAACACACAATGCCGCGCGAGTTCATCAAGCCTGGCCGTACGTTTAAGCCTTCTCCGTTCGCACCCAAGAATCTCAAAATTTATTTTTAAATTTATTTTCCCATCAAATCATTAAAAATGAATTATTTCTGAGGGATAGAGCGCGACAAAAATTATTTTTTCTAAGCGTTGAAAAATTTATTTATTTTTCAGAAAATTTTCCAAAATATATATAAAAATACATTATGTCGGGCAATTTTAAAGAGAAAATGAATGAATGAGGCTCTTAATTGGAGCCCAGATCAGGGTGGCAGACTTCTGTTCCCTACCATCAGTCATGCTTCCACGCTGTATGCAGTGATTTTGAATTTGAATTTGAGAATACTGTAAGGAGGGGTCAGAAATTGTTACAGAATTTTGCCCGGAAAAAATAA
>JAVCKV010078573.1:0-61435 GCA_032274145.1 Herpochondria borealis | reverse complement strand
CTCGGCAATTTTCCTGAGCCGATGGCCTTTTCGTGGCGTGCGTGGGACAACCTTCGCCCTCGCCACACGGACTTCGATCTGATTCATGACAACCAGACGCTTGGTTGGGGCCTGCTTGGTCTGCACAAGATCATGCCGGTATTGGCCACGATCCATCATCCAATCACGGTCGACCGTCGCCTCGAGATCGAGCATGCCCGGTCGTGGACCGAGCAGATTGGTAAACGTCGCTGGTATGCCTTCACCCGCATGCAAACGCAGGTGGCGAAGCGGATGGACCGAGTGATGACCGTGTCGGAAAACTCCAAGGTCGATATTTCTGCTGATCACCAGGTCGATCTGGACAAGATCCACGTCGTGCCTGTTGGGGTTGATCCCGAGCTGTTCCGGCCCATGCCCGATGTTGCGAAGGTACCTGGCCGAATCATCACCACGGCGAGCGCTGACGTTGCCATGAAGGGCTTGGTGTACTTGCTGGAGGCTGCGGCCAAGGTGCGGGCGGACCGTCATGTTGAACTGGTCATTATCGGTAAACCCAAAGAGGGGTCAAAGACCGAGTCGACGCTTCGCGAGCTTGGTCTTGAAGATGTTGTGCAGTTTGTGAGCGGTGTCAGTGACGAACGGATTGTTGAGCTGTACGCGGAGTCCGAACTTGCGTGTGTGCCATCGCTCTATGAAGGTTTTTCGCTTCCGGCAATCGAGGCCATGTCGTGTACGACGCCGCTTATTGCCACCACAGGCGGGGCGCTCCCCGAGGTCACCGGCACCCATAACGAGACCTGTTTCCAGGTTCCGCCGGGTGATTCTGATGCCCTTGCGGCAATGATTCGCACAACGCTCGATAACGCCGAGCTTCGTAACCGGGTTGGGTCTGCGGGCCGAGATCGTGTGGTTAATCACTGGAGCTGGAATCACACGGCGGTTAGAACCGTTGAGCAATATCGGGCCCTGTTAGACGAGACCCAACACCGCTATGGCTCGTCAAGGGCCGGTGGGTAGAGACCATGCTGACCAATCATCGAACAACCGCCGCCTCAGGCGCACAGGCTGCGTGCCGCTTGAACGCCCCCCGGAGGGACGCAATGCATGCAGCTCTGCCCGCCGACAATTGGCCGAAGGCCGGTGGGTAGAGAACATGCTGACTGTTGACTATGAAAAGTTGGATCTGCACGCGGGTGACCGCTTGTTGGACATCGGCTGCGGTTTTGGCCGGCACAGCTATGAGGCGCTTCGCCGCGGTGCCGACGTTGTCAGTAGCGATTTCTCGCTTCCTGAACTGGTCGAGGTCGACAACACCGTTTCGGCGATGGAGTCCTACGGCGAGCTTCCTGCCGGAGTCTCGTCGTCGTCCTGTAACGGTGATGTCACCACGTTGCCCTTTCCTGACGGAGCCTTTGATCGCATCATTGCTTCAGAGATTCTCGAACACATCGACGATGATCTCGGCGCGTTGCATGAACTGGTCCGTGTCTTGCGGCCGGGCGGCACGTTTGCGGCCACCATCCCAGCGACGTTGCCCGAGCAGATCTGCTGGAAGATCACCGACGAGTATCACGCCCCCAAGGTCGAGGGCGGCCATGTCCGCATCTATGGCCGCGGCGAGCTGAAGAAACGTATGGAAGAGGCGGGCCTCGAGGTGTTTCATTCCCACCGCGCCCACGCGTTGCACTCACCGTATTGGTGGCTTCGGTGTGCGGTTGGTCCACAAGAGGACGTCAACAACAATCCCCTCACCAAGGCGTACAACAAGCTGCTCGAATGGGACATCATGAAGCAACCAACGATCACCAAGGTTGCCGATCGCGCACTGAACCCGATTCTTGGCAAGAGCCTTGTTGTGTACGGGGTGAAGCCCGTATGACCGAACACGCGGCAACGACCGGACCACTCACCAGCACCCAGGTCGACGAAACCGCTGATGCGATCGCCGAATGGCAGCTGCCTTCGGGCATGATCCCGTGGGTTCCCGGTGGCCACTCGGACCCGTGGAACCATGTCGAGGCCGCCATGGCCTTGGCGAGCGCTGGCAAGATCGCCGAAGCCGAACGGGCCTACGACTGGCTTGTTGGGCTTCAGCACGACGATGGTTCGTGGCACCAGTACTACCTTGCCGACGGTGTCGAGCAAGACAAGTTTGATGCCAACGTGATTGCCTATATCGCTACCGGTGTGTGGCATCAGTGGTTGATCACCCAAGACCGCGGGTTTGCAGAAACCATGTTCCCCGTTGTGGAGAAGGCGCTCGATTGGGTCTTTGCGTTGCAACAAGAGCGCGGTGAAATTCTGTGGGCTCGCCACGTCGATGGCACCCCGTGGTCTTTTGCGTTGCTCACCGGGTCTTCGTCGATGTACCACTCGGCTCGCAGCGCATTGTCGCTCAGCCGGCTCGTCGGTGCTGAACGCGGCGATTGGGCCGAGCGCATCGACCGCCTCGGCGATGTACTTCGTACCCAGCCCGAGGGTGCGTTTGCACCAAAGAATCGTTGGGCTATGGACTGGTACTACCCCGTGCTCAGTGGTGCGCTTACTGGTGACGCTGCTGTCGAGCGGCTCGCGGCCCGGTACGACGTGTTTGTGATGGATGGCCTTGGGGTGCGCTGTGTTGGCGATCGTCCGTGGGTCACGACCGCCGAGACGTGTGAGTGCGCCATGGCTCATCTCGCCGTCGGTGACCGTGAGACCGCCCAATACCTGTTTGACACGACGTGGCGTCTTCGTGGCGACAACGGCCGCTACTGGACGGGCGAGGTACATCCTGAGGAAGTGCATTTCCCGGGTGGCGAAATGTCGACCTATTCCTCGGCTGCGGTCTTGCTTGCCGACGATGCACTTGCGAACCGTTCGCCTGCAGCGAATCTCTTTACGTCTTCGACGTTCCTGTAGGGAAGGCCTTAGGGGGCGCGTAGCGCTCGTAGCGAACCAGTGACGTCGAACTCGACAAAGCCGTCGTCGAGCGCCCGGAGATAGATCTCATAGGGCGGTCGGCCGCCGTCGGCGGGATCGGGGAAGACATCGTGGATCAGCAGCGTGCCACCCGAGCGTAGTTTCGGGGTCCAGCCTTCGTAGTCGAGGTGTGCTGGTTCGGTTCCGTGTCCGCCGTCGATAAAGAGCAGGGCGAGCGGGGTTTCCCACACGGCGGCGATGCGTGGCGAATCACCAACGAGTGCAACGACGGTGCCTTCGAGACCGGCGTCAAAGATCGTCGAACGAAAGACGGGCAAGGTGTCCATCTGGCCAATCTCGTCGTCGACAAGGTCGGGTTCGTGCCATTCCCAGCCCACTTGGTTCTCTTCGGAACCTCGGTGGTGGTCGAGGGCAAACAACAAACGCTGATCGTCTCGGGCGGCGCTGCCGAGGTAGATCGCTGATTTCCCGCAGTAGCTGCCGACTTCAAGAAAGGGGCCGGCGACGGGGCAGGTCGTTGCGTGGCGATGGAGTGCGAGGCCTTCGTCTGGAGGCATGAAGCCCCGAGCGGCTATGGCCCGCTCGTGATCGTCAGGCTGCATCTCGGACGCGGTCTGGGACTGGCTCGGCGTCTGGCCACAGGTACTTCTCGAGGAAGGCAAACTTGACCAGCCATAGGCCGGCAAAGGCGGCGAGTTGGGTGAGAAGCAAGAGCGGCTTGGCTTCGGTGAGCAAGCTCGCGATGCCAACCGCCGCTGTCGAGACAATAAAGCCGATCAGCGTCATGATCCAGAAGGGGCCGACTTCGCGTGAAACGCTGTGGTTTCCGGTGGCCTGTTCCCAGACAAATCTGCGGTTCAGGTAGTACGCAAAGGGGGTGCTCATAAAGACCGAGACCAGGTTTGCATACACCGGCGCCCAGTCGAATTGGTAGAGACCAACGAGGAGGGTCGTTAACCCCACAACGGTGGTCACGATAGTGACACCGCCGTAGCGGAGGAGGCGCTTGCCGTATTCGTTCCACAAGCGCGCCGGATCGAGCCGGCTGGGCGAATTCATTTAGCCAAGGTTAGGCGACATCACCCACAAAGAGGTGTGACACGCCAGACTGTTGTGATGCAATTGGCCACAGTACTGTGCGGCGTTGTTTTGGTTATCGCCGCTTGTGGTGGTGCTGAGCGTGCCGAATCGATCGCGTTGGACATTCCAGCACCGTCGACAACGACCCCGACAACTACAACCGAGACGATCGCGAAACAGGCATCGTCGGAGTCGTTTGCACCTTCGCCGCCGACGACGGTGGTGCGGGCGTTTAATGGCCGGCCGGTCCCGCGCACCGTGGACAACGCGGACGATGCGGCCTCGCTGTTTATCGAGGTGGAGCGGGCGCTCCGAGTCGATGGGCAGTCGGTGCAGGACTATGCGGACCTTGGCCACACCGAACAGGTGTTGATTCGTTCCATTATGAGAAACCCCGAATGGATCGAGCCGTTTCGTGCGGCTCTGCCCGAGGATCTTTTGGCCGTGGCTGATCTGCACATCACGGCCCGAACCGAGCTGGGTCTGCTCCATACCGGTGGTGGTCCTCCGCTCGAGAACATTCCGGCGTGGGAGATCATCGAGCCCGAGCCCTTCGATTTGCTTGTTGGGCACTATCGGACTGCCGGTGAGGCGACCGGTATCGAGTGGCAGATACTGGCTGGCATCAACCTGATCGAGACCGGCATGGGCCGTATCGATGGGGTCAGCACCGCTGGAGCGCAGGGGCCGATGCAGTTCCTCCCCACGACGTGGGACGAAGTGAGCCAGGGCGGCGATATCGAGTCACCCGCTGACGCCATTGGTGGTGCGGCGCGTTATCTCGTGCAAAGGGGTGGTCTGGACGACATTCGCAAGGGGCTCTGGGGGTACAACAACTCGGACCATTACGTAAACGCCGTCTTGGCCTATGCCGAACTTGTTCGTCTGGACGAGCGAGCGCTTCGTGGTTTCTATAACTGGGAAATCTATGTCGGCACCGAGGCGGGCACGTTGTGGCTACCGGTGGGTTTCCGCACGGAAGAGCCGCGCTCGGCTAGCGAGTTCTTAGCCGAGAATCCGTGGGCGCGTACGTTGCAGTAACAACCACGATCAGGATGTTGTGACGACGACGTTGGAGATGGCCCAGCCCTCATCACTGAAATTGGCCGTCATCTTGCCAACGAAGTCGATCGTTGCGGTGGTTCCGGTGTGGGGGATACAGCGCTGGATCGGAACGGTGAAGTCGCCTCCGTTTGGCGGGTAGCCAAAGGTGTTCTGGGCCCCTGCGTCATGGTTGCCTGGAGGGTTTCCCGATTTGAAGGTGTTTTCGGGTCCGGTGTCTCCGTCGACATTGATGGCGAAGGTGTCCTTTGCGCCGCCGGAGTTCTCCCAGCCACCAATGAGGTGCAGGTCGAGCGAGATGCAGATTTCGGTGTGGAATGGGTCGAGGCCGCTGAGTGTGAGACTTGGGCTTGCGTTGTTGTCGCCCTTGTCGAACGGTCCAAGGACCTTTGGTGCCGCCGAGCCGGGCGGATCATCGATTGTTCCGTTGGTGAATCCAAACGGCGTCGAGCCCTCTGCAGCGGTGTCGAATCCGCCCGTGTAGGCGACCGTCGTTCCGGCGCCGACCGATACACCGGTTGGCGTGATGGAACTGCCCGAGCCAAGGAAGGTCGAAGACACCGAATAGTCGTCAAAGTCGGGGGCGTCCAACGGGATAATCCCGGTAAACCACTCATGGCTGTACTTGACCGCAATACCAATCTCGACATCGCTCAACACCGTTCGACGACCAGCACACCAATTGCTATCGAGCTTGCCAAACGTGCACGCATACCCGTTGATATCGCCCGCAGCATCACGAGTGACATTGCCACCCAAATCAAAGTTTGCTGCCTGGTAACCACCAGGATCAGCCGACGTCGCAATCGCCTGCAAAACCGGTGTCTCATACAAGACACATTCCGACGTTCCCGCACCAGCAGCACAACCATCGATCACTGCTTGCTTGTCGGGTTCGTTGGTTGCGTTAAACACCATGATGTACTCGATCTGGCCAACCTTGTCGGCACCAATCTCACCAATGATCGACTGCATAATTCGCATATCGGTCTCGGGCTGATCACCAATCGAGGCAGCACGCAACACACCAGTACGAACACCAGAAGCCGTCGCCGACTTTGCTTCCCATGCAAAACCAAACTCGATCGAACCCATGATCACCGTAAGCAAAATCGGGATCGCAAGAGCCGTCTCCACAATCACAGCACCACGCTGGGTACGCCAACGCGCCCGAGCTTTAGAGATGGTTGATCGAATCCTGAACATGTTCCGGCCCCTTAGAGATCAAGCTCGACGACTTCGACCGAGGTGGTCGAGAGCGTGATCGAATCGAAGAAGCCGGTGACGTACTGGTAGTCGTATTCGACGTAGATGCCCAGGTTCTGCCAGGCGGCGCGTTCGGTGGCGGTGAGTCCGGCTTCGTTGGCGCCGTCGTCGAGTACGCCTTGGACGCCTCGACCGTCGACGATGTAGACGTTGCACTGGTTGGCTCGGGAAGCTGCCGCAACATCACAATCGACAGGCAGTTCAGCGTTGAGCGTTGGTGCCGCGAAGATGATCACCTTGGTGATGTCGCCATTGAGGACGCTGGCACGGTTGTTGATGTGGGTGAGGATGGCCGCGTCGGCCCCGGGGTCGTTGCGCTGTACCGAGGCAATTCGGGCGGCGCCGCGAGACATGTCTTCGAGCGCGAGGTGGCTACGGAACATCATGCCGATTTCGATACCGCTGAAAACGACCAAGAAGAAGAACGGTGCCACGAGCGCAAATTCGAGTGCAGCGGCGCCTCGTTCCCGCAGTTTTCGGCGTTCTGAGGCTTCAGCGTTGCGACGCGATTGTCGGAGCCGGTTGAGGAAGAACATAAGTAGGTCTTCGGCACAAACTCGCTAAAGGTGTATATCCGTGGGGAAGTTCGGGCCGATTGGCCCATACGCCTAGGCCATGCGACAGAATGTGCAGATGCGCATTGCCATTGGAAGCGACCATGCCGGCTACGACCTCAAAGCACACTTTGTGGCTCGTCTGACCGAGCAGGGGCATCAGGTTCTGGACCTCGGTACGGATTCAACAGAATCGGTGGATTATCCCGAGTTCTGTGCTGCGGTTGGTCGTTCGGTTGTTGCTGGTGACGCCGACTGGGGCATTGTGCTCGGCGGTTCTGGCCAGGGTGAACAGCTTGCGGCCAACAAGGTCAAGGGTGTGCGTGCGGCACTGTGTAACTGCTTGTACACGGCTCGTATGGCTCGTTCGCACAACGACGCAAACGTGCTGTCGATGGGTGCTCGTGTTGTTGGGCTCAGCGTCGCGGAAGAAATCGTGGAGCTCTTTGGCGCTACCGAGTTCGAAGGCGGTCGCCATCAGCGACGCGTCGATCAGGTAATGGCGATCGAGAACGAGTAGTTCTACTTCTTGACGGGGCGGCGTCCGCGTCGGCGGCGCGGGGTGTGGTGTTCTGCACCGTCGGTGAGATCAATGTCCGGTGCATGAGCGCGTACCCGAGTTTGGGTTTCGCTTGTTCGGAGATCGATAAAGAGTTCTTCGCGTGCGGCTTGTTCGGCGCGCTGAGATGCCCGGCGCTTGCGGAACCGACGGATGCGTCGGAGCGTGTGGTGGACAAAGATGCCAAGGAACAGCAGGGTTGCTGCGGTGCCGAGGGCGAGCATCCGTTGTTCCTCAGTGCTCATGGAGCCAAAGATTCCGCTGTTGGCCGAGTCACCCGGTGGGAGCGCCACGACAGGTTCGGCGAGTTCGGCCGAGATTGGGGTGCCGGTGACCGAGTCGGCCGAGAACGTGACCGGGATGGGCAAAGGCCCTGATCGTGCTTGTGGTGCGCGTACGACGACCAGAACTTCGGCGGTTGCGCCAGCACGTAGTCGGTTGCGGCGTTCGAGCAGGTTGGTCGATGATTGGCCGTTAAAGCCGCTGTTGACGACGAGGTCTTCGCTGGTGATTGAGACGACGTCGAATGGCACGGACCATGCGTCGTCGAGTGCTGCGGTGAGACGGGTTGAGTCGATGTCGATATCGCCGGTGTTCTCCAACGTGATGCGGTAGCCAAACTCGAACCAGTCATCGTTGTCGAGCACACCGCTGTCGAGCGGTTCGGCTTGCATGGTCATCGAGGGAACGGGGACCTCGACGCGTACCGCGGTGGCGATGTCGTTGTCGCCGGGCTCTTGGTTACCGTCGGGGTCGGTGTTGGTGCCGTCGGTTGAGTCGTCAACGACCGTGCCCGAGAACGGGTCCGAGGCAATGGCAAATGCGGAGCTGCGGAATGGGCCCGGTAGCGCCTTTGAGGGGATGACGACGGCGTCGTATTGGATGCGGCAGCGTTCGCCAGGCTGGAGTTCGACGCCCGATACAAGGACGGGGTCGATGGTGCCGCCGTCGTAGCTCGAGCTTGCGTGGCCCGCACATGGTGACGCTGCTTCGATACGAACTCGTGAGGTCACAAAGGTTGATCCAACGCCGAAGGCTTGGCTGAGCTGGTCGTGTACTTGGACGTTTGAGAGCGGGAAGGGGCCGGCGTTTTCGACGAGGATTTCGTAGGTGACGCCGACGCTGCCGTCGGGGCGAACGGTTGCTTCGCCAATGGTTTGTTTGGCGACGCCGATCTCGCCTTGCACGCTCAGTCGGGTGAGGGTGTTGGCTTCGATTTCGTCGCTGCCCGATCCGAGGCCGGTTCCCGCTGGGGTGTTGGCCGAGACCACGACACGGGTGCTGTAGACGCCTCGGTTTTCGGGGGTGATGGTGAGGTCGAGTTCGATGGTGGCGCTTTCGCCTGCGGGGAGGGTGTTCCATCCGGCCAGGAGCCGGGTGTCGCCAACGTCTCGAACGGGGCGTGTGTCTTGTTCGGCGAGTGCATCGTCGGTGAGTTGTTCGGTGCTGCTCGGGAGTTGCCCGAGGCCGTCGAAGTCGGTGTTGACGGCGAGGGTGTCGGAGCGGATGCCTTTGACGGAGATCTGGGAGTCGGGGCCGAGGGCGTTCAGAAGGTCTTCGCGGACTTGCAGGCTACGAAGTTCGATGTCGCCGTCGTTGACGACGTCGATGGCAAAGCTCACATCGAAGGTGCCAGTGCCGTTCCATGCGGGCCGCTTCAGGAGGCGTTGGGAGACGCGTAGTGCTGGTTGTTCGACGAACTCGACATCTTCGGTGGCGAATCCAACAGCGAAGGCTCCGGTTCCGGCTGGGGATGAGGCGCTGGTGGTAACGGTTGGTTGAAACGGGCCAAGCACGTTGCCTGGTTCGACGAGAACCGTGGTGGTGACGACCGATGATGCTCCGGTGTCGAGTGTTGCTCCCCATTCGAGGACGTCGTTTCCGCGGCGGCGGTCGGTGAGGTCGGCGACGGGCAAGGTGTCTGCTTCTACCGACAAGGTGCTGACGTTGGTGCCGGCGTAGATCTCTCCGGTGTCTTCAACGAGGCGAACAAATTCGAGTGGGGTGCTGCCGTCGTTGGTGATCTCGTAGCTGGTTGTGACGGTGTAGGAGCCGTTGCGGTTGTTATCGACCGATTGGGCTACGACGGCGACCGAAATGGATGGCAGGTCGACTTGTGCGGCGATGACGGCCGATACATCGTTTTGTGCTGGTGAGATGCCGGTGGCTCGTAGCTCGCCAACAAAGGGGCCGCCTTCGCCGTCGTTGGGTTGCACAACAACGATCAGGGTGATGGTGCCGATGTTGCCGACGCTGAGTCCTTGGCCTGGGGCTAACAGGGTGGAGGATTCGCCGGCGGCAAAGGCTTCTTCGATGATGAAGTCGTTGGAGATGACGCCGTTCACGCGGTAGGTGGTTTCGGGGAACACTTCGGCGAGGTCGAGTGCGAGCACCAGGTCATCGACGCGTACATCTCCGGCGTTTTCGACCTGCAGGTTGGCAACGACTCGGAAGGCGCCGTCGTCGACGTTTTCGACCGATACGACGCTGCTCTCGAGTTCGAGGCGTGGGGCTTCGGTGAGGGTGAGTGCGTTGCTCGTTGTGGTGAATCGGGTGGTTTTGGTTGATTCGGAGTTGCCGGTGACGGAGGTGGTGAGTTCGATTGGGCCGAGTTCGGCACCTGGCTGGAGCAGTTGGTTGAGCTCGATGCGGCATTCGGCGCCGGGTGTGAGCGGTGTGGAGAGGGCTACGCCGGTGCAACTATCGAAGGTGACGGATTGTTCGAGTCGGCGGTCTCCGTAGGCCGCTCCGGCGTCGGTGGATCGAATGTCGATCAGCGGGACATCGCCGGTGTTGGAGACAACGAGTTCGTAGGTGACGTTGTAGGTGCCGTTGCCGTTGTTGCTGACGGCGGCTAGCGATGAGCTGGTTTCAAGTGCAACGGTTTCTTCGAAGGTGACGGCATCGAGCGGGGCGTCTTCAAAGACGGTGGCAAATGATGGCGAGTCGGCGGTGACGCCTACGGTGCCGCTCCATGGTCCGAGTTCGGCAAATGGCCTGATGGTGACGTCTTGGGCTCGTGAGCAGCTTTGGCCGGGGCCGAGGGGTTGGGTAAAGCTGACGACGGAGCATTCGTCGGTGGTGAGGGTGTTGTCGGTGATTGTTTCGCCGTAGATGTCGTTGACGAGGTCTGGCATGCCTACGCGGTAGAGGGGGACGTCGCCGGTGTTGGTGATGAGCGCGCCGTAGGAAACGGTGTAGGTGCCGTCACCGTTGTTTTGTGCGTCGCCAACTTCGGTGCTCAGGTCGATGGATGGGCGTTCGACAAAGCGCAGTGGCGTTTTGGCGCGTGCATCAAAGAAGACCGACTGTGGCGAGTCGACAACGAGGGCGTCGAGTTGTTCGGCGTCTTGGCTTGCGACTTGGACGGCGACTTCGTAGGGGCCTACCGCTGAGCCGGGGCGAAGGGTGGCGCTTTGCGTAGTGCTGCAGGCAGTGCCGGGACGGACGGCGTCGGCGCAGGTGGAGGTGCGTGCTACGTCGCTGACGAGTAGGTCGTCGAAGACGGCGAGGAAGTCGGTGGAGATGGCGACGTTTGGTACGTCGATTTCGCCGACGTTGCGGACGCTGACGGTGTGTTCGATCTCGTAGGTGCCGTCGTTGTTGTTGGTCGAGGTCAGTACTTGGTCGATGATTTGGATGAGCGGCACGGTGCGTTCGAGGGACACGTTGGTGATGTCGAGGTCGATGGTCGCCGGGGTTGTTGCGGCGGTGGCGAGCTCGAAGGTGAAGGGGCCGCTTACGTCGTTGGTTCGTGCGAGTACGACGACTCGCCAGTCGGCGCGGGCTTGTGAGGCGATCTCGTCGGTGCCGCTGAGTAGGGCCGTCTCGGCGATGCCATCAAAGGTTGTTGAGGCGATTGCGCCGTCGACGCCGAGGGTTTCGATCACAAAGGGCAGGCCTTGGAGCGCTTCGTCGAGGTCGAGGGTTGCTTGGGTCTGTCGGAGTTCGATGTCGCCGGTGTTGTTGAGGCTGCCTCGCAGGGTGAGCCGTACTTGACGGTCGTCGACCTTCGTGATCGATTCGAGCACGATCGTTGGTTCGAGCGCTGGTGCTTCGGTGAAGATGATCTCGTTGGAGGTTGTTTCGTGGTTAACGGTGGCGGTTGATGTCGATGTTGCCGAGGAGGATGCGGTGAGTTTCCAGTCGGTGAGGCGTGCGCCGGGCTCGATGAGGTAGGTCTGGGTGACCGAGCAGGTCGTTGGATTGTCTGTTTGGCCAGCCTGGCTTTGTGCGGCGAGCGGGTTTCGCCACGTGACGGCCGAGCAGCTGTCTCCAATGCGTTCGGTGCTGCGTACGGTGTCGCCGAAGTGTTGGGTGCCGTCATCGCTGGTCGAGATCGAGGTGAGTGGGGTGTCGCCGGTGTTGGTGATGGTGGTGGTGAGGGTGACCCGGTAGGTGCCGTCGGCGTTGTTTTGCATGCTGTCTTCAACAATGGTGCTGTTGATCGATGGTGCTTCGTCGAGGGTGAGTTCGTTGGTGACGGGGTTGATGGCGACGTCGAGGCCGCGGGGGCTTTTTGCTTCGGCGCTTGCGGCGATGGTCCAGCCAGTGAGTTGGTCGCCGGGTCGGGCAGTGACGGTGAAGTCGACGGTGCATTGCGCGCCGACGGGCAGGTTTGCGCCGAGGGTGAGTAGACCGCCTGCTGCAGCTCGGGTTGGTGGGCGTGCACCGACGCAGGTGGTATCGCCTTCGATGGCGTTGAAGGCGACGCTTGTCGGGGTTGTAACGCCGTCGGGGGTGGTGGCGAGGTCGATCCGGGCGGCGAAGTCGCTGACGTTTTGGTCGCCGATGTTGCGGGCGGTGATCGAGCCTTCGTAGCGGTATTGGCCGTCTTCGAGGTTGGTGATCTCGGTGTTCGCAACACTCAGTGCTATTTGGGCGTTCTGGGTTTGTGAGGCTTGGACGGCGGTTGCGTCGCGCACTTCACGGCGTCCCGATTGTGCGGTTGCGACGACGGGCGCTTCGTAGTCGACTCCTTCGCGGGTGGGCACGATGCCTGGCCGGAGCGCTGTTTGCATGTCGATCGTGCACTGTTCGCCTACGCCGAGGCCAGCGGCGTCGTAGACAGCAACGCTTCGTCGGCCGCCGTCGTATCCGGGGGCAAAGGTTCCTGCACAAGCGCCTGATGCGGTTCCGGCGAATTCGGTGAGGACGGTGCCGGGCCCGTACATCTCGGCGATTGGGTAGCGGATGACGAGTTCGTCGACGGCGGTGTCGCCAATGTTGGCGACGACAATTTTCTCCGAGACGGTGATGATGCCGTCGGCGTTGGATTCGGGGGCTTGGGTGAAGGTGTGTTCGACGGTGAGGCCAGGTGCGGGGGTGACGAGTCGGCTCGGCGAGGTGGAGGTGTCGAGTTCGGCGCCGGCGGGCCGGAGGCGGGCCGAGACTCCGATCTGCACGTCGTCGACGAGGCCGCGCAGGGAGATGGTTGGGGCCGGGACGCCGACGCCTTCGGCCCAGCTTGGGTCGTTGAAGTTGGGTTCGTAGGCAACGGAGAAGCGGAGGCGTTGGACGTCGCCGGTGGTGAGGCGGAGCGGTGTGCTGAGAAGGCCGGTGTCGTTGACGCCGTCGAAGGTGTCGCTGCGGCGTCGGTCGAGCTCGCGTGACATCGACGATTTGATGACTTCGGCGGTGCGGAAACCGTCGGCCCAGATTGCGACGTCTACGGAGAGGTCGTCGATGACGGTTGCTGCGGCGTCTGGTTGTTGGCTGCGGAGAGCTGCGGCTCGTGGGTTGGCGAGGCGGTTGAGGAAGGTGACTTCGTGTTCGGCGACAAATCGTTGGAGTTCGGCGTCCCAGACGGGGGCGGAGAGGACTTCGGTGGAGAGTTCGATGGCCGGGCAGCCAGCGACGGCGATGAGGTCGACGGCGGTGCCGCCTTCGTTGGTGATCAGTACTTCGGTTGCGCCAACAAAGATGTCGAGTTCGCCGGTGGAGTCGGGTTCTTCGGTGGCGACGGCGATGAGGCCTCGGGTGGTTTGTTCGGGGGCGGCAACGAGTGATCCGCGAATGGAGGAGGCGTCGATTGGTTGACGGGCTCGGCCGAGGGAGGCGTCGGCGCGGACGGCGTCGCCTGCGTCGACGCTGCCGAAGAGCCATTGGGTGTGAAAGAGCGTTTGGTCGAAGGTGACTTGTACGCGGCTGCCGACTTCGCCCATGCGGATGACGGGGCCCCGGCTGGACAGGACGGCGTTTGCGCCGCGGGCGGTGACGACACCGTCGGCGCTTGTGGTGGAAACCGCATCTGCGGTGGCGAGCGGCACGATGACCGGGGATGTGCACCAGGTGGCGGCAAACGGGTGGTCGTCGTCGCCATTTTGGGCGTCGAGGGACCCGAGTGAGCCAACGATGGCTACGGCCACCGCCACTGTGATCAGCAACACAAAGCGTCGCATGGATACGAACTTTCCGTTCCGCCAGGAGATAAAGAGTGCAAGACAACGTTCCGTGCCAAAGAGTCACAGGAACGTCTCCGAACGTAGTCAATGCGCGAGGGTGTATCGGGGATGCTGGGTGACCGATTTTGGGGTCTTTTGATGCCGGGAACAAAGCGCTGGTGATGGGGTGTTCACTCGGCATCGACCTCGAATCCATCAACCTTCTTTCGTACCTCCTCGCATTCGGGGCGGGCGTGATTTCGTTCCTTTCTCCTTGTGTGCTTCCCGTGGTGCCCGGCTACTTGTCGGTGATCACTGGTTTGGACATCACCGCGGTGGAGAACAGCGACGATTCTTCGTGGTCGCGCCTGTGGCCAATAGCGCGAAGCACGAGCCTTTTTATTGCTGGTTTCTCGACGGTCTTTATTGGGTTGGGGTTGTCGGCGAGTGCGCTCGGCGGCTTGCTGTTTGACAATCAACTGTTGTTGACACAGCTTTCGGGGTTTTTGGTGTTTGCGATGGGGCTGTTCTTGTTGGGTTCGTTGGTGACGAAGAATCCGCGGTTCTTTCAGGAAGCGCGGTTTCATCCTGAACTCGGCCGTTTTGGTCAGGGCGCTCCGGCGGTTGCGGGTGTGGCTTTTGGGTTTGGGTGGACGCCTTGTATTGGGCCGGTCCTTGGGTCGATTCTGACGCTGGCGGCTACGTCTGACGGCACGTTGGCTGGTGGCACGCTGTTGGCTGCGTATTCGCTGGGTCTGGGTGTGCCGTTTCTGGCTACCGGTTTGCTCTTTGGCCACGTGAGTGGGGCGTTTGTGTGGATCAAGCAGCACATGCAGCAGATCGTGCTGCTGTCGTCGGTTTCGCTGATCGTCTTTGGTGTGTTGCTGATGACCAATCAGCTCATACGTATTACCACCACGTTGCAATCGGCGCTTCGCTCGGTTGGCCTCGAGTGGATTGTCAATCTCGGGTAATTCGCCCATCTACGAAGGAAGTTCTGTTGTGGCAAACGCCAAGAAGTCAAAAGGTATGTCTGCGAGCGCTCAGTGGGGGCTCATTATTGGTGTCGCTGTTCTGATTGTTGGGGCGATTGTGGTCAACGGCATTCGTGATGCTGCTGACGACGGTGGTGATGGTGTGGTGGCGCGTGAGGCGTTTGATCTTCCGGATCTGCAGGATGATGACGATCCCGAGAGCCGGATCCGTCTCGCCGACTTTGCTGGCACGCCGACGGTTGTCAACTTTTTTGCATCGTGGTGTACGACGTGTGATGAAGAGTTGCCAGCGTTTCGAGACACGGCGTTGGCTTTGGAGGGTGAGGTCGACTTCATCTTTGTGAATTCTCAGGAGACCGGCGATTGGGAACCTATGGCCGAGCGCAACGAGATCACCCAGTTTCCGCTGGCGAAGGATATTCAGGGCATTCGTCGTAACGGTTTGTATCGGGATCTCGGTGGGCCTGGCGGCATGCCGATCACCGCGTTCTACGATGCTCAGGGAAATCTGGTCGACACGGCGTTTACGGCGTTTAGTGAAGCGTCGCTCAACAATCGGCTCGAAGCGTTGGGCTTAGTTGCGGGCTGATAATGCGCTAGACAACGATCATGATCGCTCTTATCACCGGTACGTCCTCTGGCATTGGTCTCGCGTTGGCCATCGATCTCGCCGAGCGTGGGCACACGGTGGTGGCGACGATGCGAAACACGGCAAAGGCGGATCGGCTTCAGGCTGCGGCGGCCGAGGCTGGGGTGGAGGTCGAGGTGCGCGAGCTCGATGTCACGAACGTGGGCCAGGTCACTCAGGTGATCGATGCGGTTGTGGCCGACCATGGGTCGATCGATGCGCTGATCAATAACGCGGGTGCTCCCTATGTTGGTTCGTTGGAGCAGGTCAGCCATGAGCAGTTGGCGGCCACGATGGATGTGAACTTCACGGGTACTGCGTCGGCGACCCGCGAGGCCATGCGCCATATGCGTGCGGCTGGTGCTGGTCGGATTCTTTCGGTTTCGTCGGTCGGCGGTTGTGTTGGGCAGCCGTTTAACGATGCGTATTGTGCGGCGAAGTTTGCGGTGGAGGGCTTGATGCAGTCGCTGCATCCGGTGGCGGCGCAGTTCGGCGTGCATGTTTCGGTGGTGCAGCCGGGTCCGGTCGCTAGCGAGTTCATTACGAATGCTGGCGAGTCGGTGGCGGAGCGTCAGGCGGACCCTGCCGATCCGTATGCGGGTCTGTTTGGGAACTATTTGGAGCGCACGGCTGGGGCGTTTGATAACGCGCAGACGCCAGCGGAGGTAGCGGCGATGATCAGCGGTGTGCTCGAGAGCGAGCAGCCGGCGTTTCGTTATCAGACGAGCGAACGAGCAACGATGTTTTCGGGTATGGCGTTGAGCGATCTCGACGGTTCGGTCGTTGGTGGTGCAACCGCGACCTGGATTGCTTAGTTGCGGGCTGATGGTCCGGTGGTTGCGGGCCCGGCAAATGCTTGGGCGATGAGCATCCAGTCTCGGGCGGCGTCGCCGTTCACGACGAGGTTGGTGTCGTCGACGTGGCGTCGCTGGGTGACGACGAGGCAGAAGTCCTCGGCGTCGCCGGTGATCGATTCGGCTGCGTCGGCGTTTCCGTAGTTCCATTCGTCGCCGCTTGGGGCGTGGAGGGTTACCGATACGTCGGTTTCGGGGGCGTCGAGTTTGCGGTTGATGTAGGACCAGCCGCGGGTGATGAATCCGAGGCGGGCAATGTGGGCGAGCCGGTCGGTGGCGGCGACGTCGATGCTGGTTACTTCGACGATGTCTTGGCCGTGTGCCCAGCACTCCATGAGCCGTGCGGTGAGGAACGACTTTGCGCCCATTGATGGCCCGTACCAGATGACGCGGTCGTCGTTGTCGAGTGTGTCCGATGCAGCGGCGAGGCTGTTGCGGTTGTCTTGCCAGGCGGCGAGCAGTTCGGCTGGGGGCAAGGCTCGGTAGGCGCCGAGGGTTGCGGTATCGAGGGCTTCGTCGCTGCCGAAGTGGGGCATGAGTTTGGTGACGTGGTCGCGGAAGCCGTCGGGGTTGGTGATTGCGAGCGCTGCGGTCTGGTCGAAGTAGGCAAGGTGTGAAATTTGGTCGGCGACCGTCCAGCGGGGGCTGGTTGTTGGTGTTGCCCACTGCTCTTTGGTGAGTTCGCGGAGTGCGTCGTGGAGTGCGTTTTGTTCGGCGATGAGGTCGTTGCGGACATCGGCGGCTGTGGGCGGCGCTGTTTTGGTCATGGTGTTACCTCGGTTCCGAGCGGGAGTCCTCCAAGTATGAGATCGAGCATGCCGGTAACCAACGTTGCCATGGGGAGTCCGGTGTCTTCGGCGATCTCGGATTGCATGAGGTAGAGGGAGCTTCCGGTGACGACGGCGCCAACGACGGCTGGTTCGACGTTCACAAATTCGCCTCGTTCGACGCCGATGGCGATGAGGCGTTGGACGACCGACATCACAAATCGGTAGTGCCTATCGATGAGGCGGCGGGCGGGGGCGTCGTCGGCGAGGTCGTCGAGCATTGGGGTGAACATTTGGTAGTCGACGCCGCCTTGGATGTATTGGCGGACTTGGTCGATGAGGGGCGCGTCGACGTTGATGGAGTCGAGGGCGGCTCGGCCCATGCGGTGGAGGCGACGGTCGAGGACGATGAGGACGAGTTGGTTCTTTGAGGGTGCAATCTCATAGAGGGTGCGCCGTGAGCAGCCGACCTCTCGGGCCAGGTCGGCAATGGTGAACGAGGAGAAGCCGCTGGCCATAAAGAGTTCGTCGAGCTGGTCGAGCACTTCGCGGTGGCGGGTGCCGAGGCGGCCTTCGGCGGTTCGTGATAGAAGTGGACGTGGTGCGCCTGAGCGGATGGCCTCGTCGGTGTTCGAGGTCGGTGTTGCCATTGGGTAATCGTATGCATTGGGAACAATGGCGGGCACCATGGGTGTTAGTAGTCAATGCGGCCTCCCCCTCGAAAGGACACTGTCGTGTCAGCCCCCCTCACACGTTCCACGGTTCTCCTCAGCGACTTTCAGGCGGTGCGAGACGAAACCGAGCGGCTTGCCGCACCGTTGTCACCTGAGGATCAACAGGTGCAGTCGATGCCCGATGTCAGTCCTACGAAGTGGCATCGCGCGCATATCACCTGGTTTTTTGAGACGTTTCTGCTCCTTGAGCATTTGCCCGGGTATGTGGCGTTTAACAACGATTTCCAGTTCTTGTACAACAGCTATTACGAGGCGGTTGGTGAGCGTCATGCTCGCCATGATCGCGGCTTGATTTCGCGTCCGTCGGCGGTCGAGATTGGCGAGTATCGCCGCCATGTTGATGCGGCGATGGCTCGTCTCCTTGACGAGGTTGCACCCAACAGTGCTGCGGTGCGTGAGCTGGTTCTGTTGGGTTTGCATCATGAGCAGCAGCATCAAGAGCTGCTCCTTATGGATATCAAGCATGTGTTGTCGGTGAATCCAACGCGCCCCGCTTATCACCGGGTGGATGAGGTTGCTGCGGTTGAGGCTGGCCCGGTTGTGTGGCACGAGGTCGAGGGTGGCCTGATCGAGGTTGGCCATGACGGAGACGGGTTTTTCTTTGACAATGAGGGGCCGCGCCATCGTGCATATGTTGCCCCGTTTGCGATTGCTGATCGTCTGGTGACCAATGGTGATTGGCTCGACTTTATGGCCGACGACGGGTACCACGAGGCGCAGCATTGGCTGTCGGCTGGTTGGGCGACCGTGAACGAGAACGGTTGGGAGTCGCCTATGTATTGGGAGCCAACCGAGCGCGGTTGGTATACCCATACGTTGCATGGGTTTGTGCCGGTGGATCGTAATGAGCCGGTGTGTCACGTGAGCTATTTCGAGGCGGATGCTTTTGCTCGTTGGGCTGGCGCTCGCTTGCCGACAGAGTCCGAATGGGAGCATGTGGCCGCGCAGCATCAGGGCGAGGCAAGCAACGACATCGAAGGCAACTTTGCCCAGACGGGCCGGTTTCATCCGGCTCCGGCGTCAGCTGCGAGTGCTTCGGAGCCAATTCGCCAGTTGTTTGGTGATGTGTGGCAGTGGACGTCGAGTTCGTATTCGGCGTATCCGGGTTTTGCGCCGGCCGCCGGTGCTGTTGGTGAGTACAACGGCAAGTTCATGGTGAATCAGTACGTGTTGCGCGGCGGGTGTTGTGCAACGCCCTATGGGCATGCTCGTACGACGTATCGCAATTTCTTCCCTACCCATACGCGTTGGATGTTCTCGGGCCTACGACTCGCCATGGATCTTCCTGAGGAGGGTCGGGTATGAGTCACTTTCAGATCGACAACTATCTGGACGAGGACTATTTCGACCGGAACCTTCGCAGCGATGTGCTCGATGGTTTTGCCAGCGACTTCAAGGAGTTGCCGCCGAAGTGGTTTTATGACGATCACGGCAGCAAGTTGTTTGAGGAGATCACGCGGCTTGAGGAGTACTACCCCACCGAAGCCGAGCGTTCGATCCTTCGTGATCATGCCGGCGAGATCGTGGCCCTTTCGGGTGCCGACACGCTTGTTGAGCTCGGTTCGGGTGGGGCGGACAAGACGCGGGTTCTGCTCGATGCGTTACGCGACGCTGGCCGTTTGAAACGATTTGTTCCCTTTGATGTGAGCGAAGGCATTTTGCGTTCGAGTTCTGAGGCGATCGTGCAGGAGTATCCCGGGATCGAGATCCATGGCGTCGTGGGCGACTTTGAACGTCATCTCGACAAGATCCCAGGTGAGGGTCGTCGGATAACGGCGCTGTTGGGTGGCACGGTTGGCAACTTTAATCCAAACGAACGTAAGGGCTTTTTGACCGACATCGTTGCGGGCAAGAATCCGGGTGACACGTTTCTTTTGGGCACTGATTTAGTGAAGGACCATGATCGTTTGGTTCTGGCCTATGACGATCCGCATGGGGTTACGGCTGCGTTTAACAAGAACGTGTTGACGGTGCTGAACAAACGCCTGAATGCAACCTTCGATATCGACACGTTTGCCCATGTTGCTCGGTTTGATGTCGAGCATGAGTGGATGGATCTTCGTTTGCGGTCGCTGATCGATCAGGACGTTCGCATTGCCGATCTCGATCTCGATGTGCATTTCGACGCTGGCGAGGAGATGCGGACGGAGATTTCGGCCAAGTTCCGTAAAGCGGGCGTGGAGCGCGAGCTCGCGACCGTTGGTTTGGAAATGGTTGGATGGTGGACCGATGTGCGGGGCGATTATGCCCTGTCGTTGTCTCGGCTTCCGGGCTAGCTACGAGCTGGTGGTTGCGACGAAGGAGCCGTCGAGCCCGCTCGTTGAGCTGAGGTAGCACAGCGATTCGCGGTCGCCCATGTCCCAGGATTCTTCGGTTGGGGAGAAGAAGTTCAGTTGGGTGTCATCGGGCAGTTGGTCAAAGCGCGTGATGGCCGATGACGCGTCTTGGCAGCCTTCGAAGACCGTTTCCCAGTAAGCGTCGAAGTCGCCTGGGTAGATGTCGCTTCCGGCGATGGTGACGGCGGCGAGGATTTGGCCGTCGTGGGGCAAGGTGCAGTCTTCGGTGTCGAGCCGTTCGAACTCTTCACCTTCGGTTGGCATGAGGAAGCAGTCGCCGGCTTGGAGGTCGGTTGCTTCGGTGGTGCCGCGGGTGGTGAACCAGCCAAAGAGCATGAAGGCGCCAATGACGGGGACAAAGATGAGTCGGCGTGCGACTCCCTTGCCAACTCCCCCGAGTCCGCCGCCCGATGATACTTGCTGGGGCGCGGCGTATTGCGGTGTCATCTGTTGTTGGACTGCGCCGGGGGCCGGTGGTTCTGGCGTTGCGGGTTCGGGAACAAAGCTGTCCCAGTTGTCGCCGGTGTTTGTCGTGTCGAATGTCATGTTCAGGTCCTCGCCTATAGCTGCCTATAAAGGAGGTCGACTGAAATTTGTTAGGCCCTGAGTAGGCCGTACGAACTATTCGTGGGTGGCCTATTCGTGGGTGAACCGGTACACGTTGGTTTCGCGTTCGACGAAGCCGATTCGTTTGTAGAGGCGGTTTGCGGCTTCGCGGCTTGGGCGACTGGTGAGGTCGACGGTTTTGGCGCCGGCTTCTTTTGCGATTTCGATCGCGTATTCGTTGAGGATTTGGCCAACGCCTTTGCCTCGTGCTCGTTCGTCGACGACGACATCTTCGATCCAGGCTCGGAGGCCTGTTGGGATCCGGAACATCGCAAGGGTCATCGATCCGACGATCAAATTCTCTTGTTCGTCGTCTCGGGCAATCAGCAGCGTGGAGGCTTCGCTGCTGGCAATGGCCTGCAGCGTTTCCTTGTCGGGTGCTGGGTTGGACCGGGACAGTTGTGGGATGAGGGTCTCGAAAGCGGCGACAATTTCGTCGTCGACGGTGTGGACTTCGGCAATCGTGATCACAGCATTCCTTCGGCAGTTGACCTACGTATCGTAAGCAGCTGAGTGGACCGCGTGGCTTCTTTTCGTCACACCGATACCGTTTTCGTTGTGACTAGCCCGATCAGTGGAGCACCGCATGTGCGTTGCTCAGAGGTACCGCAACTACGATCGCCCGTTCTTATCGTCGCTTTTGAGGGTTGGAATGATGCTGGCGATGCCGCGTCGACGACCTCCCATCATTTGATCGACCGGTGGAACGCCGAGTTGTTTGCCGATATTGACCCTGAAGAGTTCTTTGATTTCACGGCGATGCGGCCAACGGTCGAGATCGTTGATGGGTTTGAGCGCGAGTTGCATTGGCCGAACACGAGCTTCTATGCAGCCACCCTTGCCGATGCTCCTTTTGATGCGATCATCATGTTGGGTGTTGAGCCGCAGATGCGTTGGCGCACGTTCTGTGACCAGATTTTGCAGACCGCTCGTTCGTTGGGTGCCGAGATGATCGTGACGCTTGGTGCGCTCCTCGCCGATGTTCCTCATACTCGGCCAGTGCAGGTTCTTGGTACGGCCTATGACGAGGCGACGGCGTTGAAGCTTGGGTTGGAGCCGTCGAATTATGAGGGTCCGACCGGCATTGTTGGGGTGTTGCATGCCGAGGCTCGCGATGCAGGGTTTACGGTTGCGTCGTTGTGGGCTGCGGTGCCTGCGTACATTCCTGGCGCTACGTCGCCAAAGGCGGCGTTGGCACTTGTTGAGCGTCTGACGCAGATGCTCGATGTTTCGGTGTACACCACCGATCTTGAGATCGCGACGGTTGCCTACGAGCGTCAGATCACCGAGATGGTGAGCGAGGACGCGGAGACGGTCGAGTTTGTTGAGGAGCTGGAGACTCGTTACGACGAGGAGTCAGAGTTTCTCGATACCGAGGATCTGATGGATGAGGTCGAGCAGTTTTTGCGAGACCAGCCCGCTACCGAAACCGACGATTAGCTCGCGCTTGTTCCGAGTGCACCGTTGGTGAAGTTGATAAACGATTGCATGGTGGTTTCCCACGATGCTTCGTTGAGTATTTCGTGTTCGAGGCCGGGCAGTACGTGGCGGGTCGCAATGGAGAGGTCGCCGATTGGTTCGGTGAACTTTGCGGGCACGATGCGGTCGTTGCCGCCGTGCAGGACCATGGTCGGGATCGACAGTGTCGCAAGCTTTTCGTTGGCGGTTTTCATTGCGTCAAAGAGTGCCCGGCCGAGGCCGGCGGTTGCGCCGGGGACCCGAAGCGGGTCGGTGTCGTAGGCAACGCCGACGTCGGGGTCGGTGGAGAGGAACGAACCGTCGAACTCGTTCTTGATGAAGAGTTTGGGCATGATGCGTCCCATGACGGGGGCGGCGACTCGTTGCCATGCGGGTACGTCGGCGCCGATTGCGGGGCCGCTGAGCAGGAGAACGTTGGGTAGCGGGCGTCCGCTGACGCAGTAGGAGAAGGCGACGAGTCCGCCCATGGAGTGGGCCATGAGCACGAGGGGTAGGCCGTCTTCGCGTAGTTCGGCGAGGTTGTCTTCGACGTCGTCGAGGAAGGTGTCGAAGGAGGGAACGTGGGCTCGTTTTCCGCCGCTGCGGCCGTGGCCGTGGTGGTCGATGGCGCGGGTGGTAAACCCGGCTGCGGCCAACGTGGCGCCAACGTGTTCGTATCGGCCGCTGTGTTCGGCGATGCCGTGGAGGAGCAGCACGTTTGCGTGTGGGGTGCCGGCGGTCCAGGTGCGACGGAATTGGGTGTAGCCGCTTCGGCTGGTTGTTTCGGAGGTGACCGACGAGCCGCGGAATTGTGTACTGGGATCAGGCATGGTGTGGTTCCTCCCATGGTGGTGTTCGCACATCGTCGAACTCCACTGGTAGCACTTCGCCGCGTATTGCAGCAAAAGCGCGGTCAACCCATCGACTGGATCCCACCATTGGTTCGGGAAGGTTGGTTTGGTTAAAGAACCCGACGTCTCGACATTCGAGGGGGTGCGGGTTGAGTTCGCCGCCGATCATCCGGAGATGAAAGACGGTGCTGTAGAGCGGTATTCGGGTGAATCCGAGGCGCATGCCGTCGTGGACGCCGAGGAGGCTGACCACTTCGGTTTTGATGCCGGTTTCTTCCCAGACTTCTTTGACGGCAACTTCGGCGGCGGAGTAGCCAACGTCGGCCCAGCCGGTTGGGTAGAGCCAGACGCCCGAGTCGGCGCGTTGCATGAGGAGGAGTTCGCCGTCGTCGTTGCCAACAATGGCGCCGACCGTGTTTTTGGGGGTGACGTAGCCGGGTACGCCGTGGCCAATGGTCTTGGTCCATTCCTCGACGAGGGTGTGGGGGTCGACGGGGAGTGAGGCTCCGGCTTGGATTTCTGCGGCGACGAGCATGATTTCTTCGAAGCGTTCTTGTTCGTAGAGCGATTCGGTGAAGGCGAGGCCGGTGCGTGCGAGGGCGGAGAGCATCTCGGACCAACGAAGAAGGTCTTGTTCGGTGATGGCTTCTGTTGGTTCAGGCATGTTCTTCAACCTTACCTCTCGTCTGACCCTACTTTTTGGCGATGGAGTGCAGGACGGCGCGCTCGGTCTCGGCGAGGTACCCGGTGTCGAGAATCTTTCCGCTCGTGCTGGTGACGTAGAAGGCGTCGATCACGGCGTCGCCGATGGTTTGGATGCGCGCCGTCGAGATACCGATGCCCATTTCGGAGAGAGCTCGACTGATTCGGTAGAGCAGGCCAATCTGGTCTCGGCAGTTGACTTCGACGACGGTTGCGTATTCCGATGCTCGGTTGTCGAAGGTGACCGATGGGGACACGGATTGGGCTGATGTTCGTTTGAAGGAGCGTGCGTAGGTGCGGCGGCGTTCGGAGACTCGGGCTTCGAGGGCGAGGCGGCCCGATGTGCCGAGTAGGAGTTGTTGTTCGACGCGGGCGACGTCGAATTGGTCGTGGTGGACAACGAAGCGTGAGAGGGCGACGCCGCCTTCGGTGTGGGCGGCGGCCGAGACGATGTCGAGTCCGTTGAGGGTGAGTACTCCGGCGACTCGGCTGAAGGCGCCGGGGCGGTCGGTTTGGATGACGGTGATGGTGGGGCCGACGATGTCGACGAGGAATCCGTTTTGGTCGTTGACGGCGCGGTCCATGAGGGCTTGTTCGATTGCGCCGGGGAAGCCTTCGCCGACGACGGCTGTGGGGGCTGCGCCGTGCAGGACGTGGCGGACGCGGTCGACGAGGACGCGGACGAGTTCGGCTTTGCTTTGGTTCCAGGCCGATGGGCCGGTGGCGACGGAGTCGGCTTCGGTGAGGGCGCCGAGGAGGTGGAGGAGGTCGACGGTTTCGACTTGTCGGGCGACGAGGCTGATGGTGCCGTCGTCGTCGAGGTCGCGGCGGGTGGCGACGTCGGGTAGTAGGAGGTGGAAGCGGCACATGTCGACGAGGGCGGCGCTGTCGGTTGCGTCGAAGCCCATTCGTGGGGCGATGATTTGGATGAGTTCGACGCCGACGTCGGTGTGGTCGCCGGGGTAGCCCTTGCCTATGTCGTGTAGGAGGGCGCCGAGGACGAGTAGGTCGGGGCGGGCAACTCGGTCGGCGAAGGCTGCGGCTTCGGCGGCGGCTTCGAGGAGGTGCCGGTCGACGGTGAAGCGGTGGTAGGCGTTGCGTTGTGGTTTGCTTCGGCAGGGTTCCCATTCGGGGATGATCTTTGACATCAGTCCGACTTGGTCGAAGGCTTCGATGACGCCGATGGCTGGGCGGCCGAGGCGGAGGATGTCGGTGAAGCGGTCTCGGAGTTCGGGGGTCCACGGTGTTGGGAAGGTGGTGATGCCTGCGGCGAGCCGTTCGAGGACGCTGTGGTCGATGAAGCAGTGGCGTGATGCGGCGACGTGGGCGACGTCGAGGCAGAGCATGGGGCTGGTGGTGTCGGCTTTGTCGGTGAGGGTGAGGAAGCCGCCGTCGATGACGATGCCGTCGGGCCGGTTTTCGGTGTCGCTTGAGCGTCGGTGTGGTTCGAGGGAGCGTTCGACCCAGAACCAGGCTGCGTCGCTTGTCCAGGCAATGGTGCGGGCTGCTCCGGCGACGTCGGCCATCATGATGTCGGCGTCGCGGTAGCCGAGGGCTTCGGCGACGTCGTCTTGGTAGTCGAGGACGAGGCGGTCGCCGGCGCGGCCGGTGAGGCGGTGGAGTTCTACTCGGGCGCGCAGCAGGATTTCGTTTGCGGCGTCGAGTGGGAGGTCGGCGCTGGATTGGGCGAGGACGCCGGTGGCGGTGGCCCAGCCGAGGGCTTGGACGTCTCGGAGTCCGCCTCGTCCGTTTTTGAGGTCGGGGCCTAGGCCGAAGGCGACTTCGCCGTGTTGGTCGTGGAGTTGGTCGACGCGTTCGGCGAGTCGGCTTGCGTTTGTTGCGGCGTCTTCGCGCCATTGTTCGGTGCCGCGAACAGCGAGCTCGAGTGCGAGGGCTTCGTCGCCAACGAGGTGCCGGACCGACAGCAAGGCAGTGGCGGTGTCGAGGTCGGTGCGTGCAATTTTGAGGATGCCGTCGATGGTGTCGACGCGGTGGCCGAGTTTGATGCCCGAGTCCCAGATTGGGTACCAGACTTTGTCGGCGAATTCGGTGTAGTCGGCTTCGGGGGTGTGGACGAGGACGATGTCGAGGTCGCTTTGTGGCGATACGTCGCGGCGTCCGTAGCCGCCGACGGCGACGACGGCGACACCGTCGGGGATGCCGAGGGTGGTGGCGATGGTGTGGATCCACTCGTCGAGGCGTTGGGTGTAGGCCTCGGTGAAGGCCGAGCCTTGGAGCTTGTGGTCGGCGAGGAGGTCGTCGCGTTGAAGAAGCACTCTGCTATTCAAGCGTATTACGGCGCTGCTGGTGCATGTAGGCCTTTGCTGCGCCCCATCCAATTCCGGCGTTGTGTACGGCGTCGCCGAGGTCGCTGAAGGCCATGGGGCCGAGGGCGTAGACGTCGTCGGGTCGCATTTCGGCGTCGAAGGGGTCTCGGCGGGGTCGTTGTGCGCCGGCGGCGTCGAGTGCTGGGGTGAGTTGGGAGACAGCTCGGCGCATGCGTTCGAGGGGTCCGCTGAGGGGTTGGTCGATGTCGGCGGTGGTGAGTTCGATGAGGAGTCGGTGGGTTTCGAGGGCGACGGCGTCGATGGTGGTGTTGACTTCTGTGGGGAGGTCGGGGCCAATGAGCTCGCGGGATTGATGTTCGAGCCATGGTCGAATTGTGGCGTCGACGGCGGCGACGAGTTCGTGGCCGTAGGTAGCCATCTTTTTGTCATCGTCTTTTTTGTTATTTACCACTAATTAGTCCACCTCTGGCGTGCCGTCGTGGTCCAAGCTAACGGGATGCGGCCCAATCGAATCGAGCCTGGACCTGGCCAAGAGTCGGTCTGGGATTACCCACGTCCTCCTCGGATCGAACCGAGCAAGGCGCACATACGTGTTGTCCATGGTGCGACGGTCGTTGCGGATTCGACCTCGGCGTTGCGGATCTTGGAAACGTCGCAGCCTCCGGCGTTCTATATCCCTCGTAGCGATGTGGATATGGATGCGTTGAGCCCGTCGACGGGGCGTAGCTTTTGTGAGTGGAAGGGCGAGGCGGCGTATTTCGATCTTGCGGGTTCGTCGGTGGAGCAGGTGGCGTGGACGTACAACGAGCCAACCGAGGACTTTGTTTCGGTCGGTGGGCATCTCGCGTTTTATGCCCAGAAGCTGGAATGCAGTGTGGATGGCGAAGTGGTCGATCCGAACGACGGCAGTTTTTACGGGGGCTGGATTACGTCGAGTGTGGTCGGGCCTTTTAAGGGCTCCCCCGGTTCGGCGTGGTGGTAGTTGTCGTTCTGCGGGGTTAGATCGCTCGCAGCATGGCCGTTACTAGTGCGGCGCTGAGCACGACGAGCAGAAAGGGCGCTTTGCGCCAGACGAGCAGTCCTGCGACGGCTACTCCGGCGAGCCGTGGGTCGAGTTCGAGGGTGCGTCCGTTGGCGACGGTGAGTTGCACGATGACCCCCATGACCACTGCGGCGGGGATGAGGTTTGCGGCTCGGGTGAGGGTTGGTTGCCGGTCGAGGAGTGAACCAATGACAAAGCCGCCGATGAGGCGCTGACCCCACACGCCAATGGTGAGTGCGACGATGGCGAGGACGCTCATGTTGCGGGGTCTTTCACGATGAGGATGGCGACGAGGACGCCGCCGAGGCTCAAGATGATGGGTAGTCCTGCGGGGACGATGGGGAGCAGTGCCAGGCAGAGGAGGCCGCCGGCGATGCCGGCGATGCGGCCGTCTTTGGTGCGGAGCAGGTTGCCGATGATGGCGAGGAGTGCTGCGGGGAAGATGGCGTCGAGGCCGAGGCGTTGGGTGTCGCCGAGGATGTCGCCAAGGAATGTGCCGACGGTGATGCCGGAGAACCAGCCGATCATCATGCCCGCAGTGGTGCGCCAGAATTCGCGTTCGACGGCTTCGGGTGTTGGTTGTTGTACGGCGACGGCGACGTTGGGGTCGAAGGCGTTGAGGAACGCGGGGATGCGGCGCAGTGTTCCTTCGGGGAGGCGGCGGCTGAGGCTGACGGCGAGGATGCCGAAGCGTGTGGCGACGATGACTCCGGCGAGGATGGCGGCCCATTCGCCGCCGCCTGCGTCGCGTACGGCGAGGTAGGCGAACTGGGAGGTGGCCGAGAAGATGATGGCGGAGGCAACAAAGGCGCGGGTGGCCGATGTGCCGTTGTCGATGAGCACAACTTGCAGGGTGATGCCGAGCGAGAAGAAGGTGATCGACATCGTGGCGAAGTCGGCCAGGCTCAGCCGTGTGGCGGCTGGTACTGCCGCGGCGGTTGGCTCGGCGGACATGACGTCACTGTAGCGATCGGTCTGTGGCCTGGTCATATAGTTGGGCATGGCTGAGATGAACTGGTCGGAGAACATCACTTATGAGGCCATGGCGCTGCATCGTCCTGGTTCGGTGGCCGAGCTGCAGGAGTTGGTGGGTGGTGCTCGCTGGGTGAAGGCGTTGGGTACTCGCCATTCGTTTAACACGATCGCTGATTCGCCGGGCGGGGTGCAGGTTTCGACGGCGGACGTAGATCTGACGGTGACGGTGGATCGGGATGCGATGACGGCGACGGTGCCGGGCGGCTGGAGTTATTCCGCTGTTGTTGCTGCGCTTGAGGCGGCGGGTGTTGCGTTGCCTAATTTGGGTTCGTTGCCGCATATTTCTGTGGCTGGGGGCACCGCGACTGGCACCCATGGTTCGGGCGACACGAACAAGGTGTTGGCGGCGGCGATCAGCGGCATGGAGTTGGTGACCGCTGATGGATCGTTGTTGCAGATCGGCCGGTCGGATCCGAGGCTTGCTGCGATGGCCTTGGGTTTGGGTGCGTTTGGGATTATTACCCGGTTGACGTTGGATGTGGAGCCGTCGTTTCTGGTGCGCCAGGATCGGTACAACGGCGCGTCGTGGGACACGGTCCTTGCGAATTTGGATGAGATTATGGCGAGTGCGTACAGCGTGAACTTGCATGGCGATTTCTCGTCGGCTGACACTCGAACGATT
Organism: Herpochondria borealis; assembly: GCA_032274145.1. Taxonomy (NCBI): domain Eukaryota; phylum Rhodophyta; class Florideophyceae; order Ceramiales; family Ceramiaceae; genus Herpochondria; species Herpochondria borealis. The sequence goes on along the minus strand of JAVCKV010078573.1, from coordinate 32,709 downwards.
TGGCAGAAGTCGAGGGTCTCAACGATTGGCGGGGTGCCGGTGGTTGCCGATGTGCCCAATGTGCGGTGGGGTGCAACACGGTTGGATGTTGTGGAGTTGGATCCGGGGCGCGTCACGACGTTTACGGTTCCGGGGCCGTGGTCTGAGCGGTTGGCGCATTTTGTGCCGGGTGGTTCTCCGTCGGTTGGCGGCGACGAGTTACAGACGGAGTATTTTGTTGCCCGGTCGGATGCGGTGGCGGCGCTCGAGGTGTTGCGTGGGATGGGCGGGCGCATCGATCCGCATCTGCATGGCGCGGAGATTCGGTCTGTGGCGCCTGATGACATGTGGTTGAGTCCGGCGACGGGCCGGGATTGTTTGTCGATTGGTTTTACGTGGAAGAAACATCCGGTCGAGGTGGCGGCGTTGCTGCCAGATATCGAGGCTGCGTTGGTCGAGTTTGCGCCGACTCCGCATTGGGGGAAGCTCTTTGCGATGGGCCGTGACGAGTTGTTGACCCGGTTTGAGCGCTTGGATGATTTTGTGGGGTTGGCGACCGAGCTGGATCCGGCGGGCAAGTTTATGAACCCGTTTCTCCGGCGTCTTGTTGGTTCGATTGCAACGTGTTGAGCCAGAAACTACCCACGCCAAGATCGCCTAGCTGGTGCGCTCAACGCTAAGCACCTCGGCAAAGCGGTCCTGTTCAGCCTTGGAGATGTTGCGTGCGGTTGACAGCCGCCGCCATTGGGCGACCGCCTCGGCGACTTCGCTACCGATTATGTCGGCCTGCTCGGTCGTCAGTCGGCACGATGATGCCAGAGCCGCAAGCCCGTCACGTTCTTCACTCCGATGCGTGGCGCCGGCCACGCCGGTCACCCTGACCGCGTTCGCGTCCGGATTGGGGTTCACGTCGAACACCGGGGCTAGGGCCCACCCGCCCGATGTCGCAAGAAAGCCATGATTGCGAAGGTGATCGTCGGTGTTGTGAAGCGCCACGCTAAACACAACCCTGCGGTAGAGCTCGGCCAGGTCGGCCGATACGCGTGAACCAACGTCGGTGATGGCTTCGGCAACCTCTACATAGTCGTGCCACTCCCCGTCCCTCGCCGACAGCAACGTCATGGCGCTGACATAGGGGATTCGCTCTTCCTTCGAGGATCGATCAAAGCGTCCCAGTAGCAACACCTGTTGCGAGTCGCTCACGGTCACGAGCTCACGCCCGGGCACAGCGATGCCCGCCAACTCGGCAAGATCGAGGGCCACGCACTCCCACGCCATCACATCCCAGGAATCCTCGCGATGTGCAAACTTTGCGATCATCAGCGTGCCATCAGCTCCAAGCACGGAGGCTTTAGGACGCGCACCACCGAGCGAACCCGACCCGGCCTCGAGAAGGTCTTTGACGGCGGCGAAGTCGTCAGTGTTGTCGACTTGCTGGGAAGCCTGCAACAGACGGGGCAAGTGGATGAGCTTGGGAACCTCGCAATGGGGATGCAGGAAGTCGTCGGTCCCCATCTCTGTAAAGCGAAGCGCGCCCTGTCTGGTTCGATCACTTACCGCGACGAGATAGTCGACGTCGTTCAGGGTGGCTTGACGGCCGCTCGTTTCGCTACGCCGGTGACGCTTGTCGATCAGATTGCGGCCCCAACGGTCGGGTGCGCAGTCCTGGAACGATCCGGGCAACCCATCGACATACTGATTTCCGGTGACGAGATCGAGGTGCGGGTCGATCGACAGGGCGTTTGGTCGCGCGAGGTAGCTCGGCGTGTAGGCGAACACCGACGAGATCGGCCCGCCCCTGCGCTGGGTGAACCACGCCTGCCCGGCGAGCAAGGACTCGCCCTCGAGTTCGAGGTACACGTCGAGCTCACGCCTAGCCACGATGACGCACTCGCTGAGGTAGGTCTTCGTCGGCCCGCAGGCGTCCGAGGTCGGTTTGCCACGGGTCGGTGGCGTCGACGATCCGTTCGACGATGCCCAATGCGCGGGTGACGGCTAAGAAGGTGCCGAAGCCAACTGCGTCACCGTTCTCAAGACGGCTCAGGGTCGGGCGTGAAATGCCGGCGCGGTCAGCGACTTGTTGCGCGGTGAGGTTCAACATCTTGCGCCAGGAAGCAAGGTGCTCCCCTATGTCAACTGCGGTTCGTTCAGTCCGAGGGTCCATGTTGATCAGTCTAACGTAGTGCTTACGTTACTTTATATCGGTTAGTGTTAGATATTCTTTACAGTATCTGCTCTGCGTTGGCCGTGGCGATAGCCGGCAAAGGGGTCGAAGCAGCAGCGCGCTGGGGTGCAGAGGTCTCGCGGACCTGACCCGAGCTCGCCGTCGGATCTCATCGGCTGCTACAAGATCGTCGCATCGATTCCTGGAATCTCGTGGCGGGCGTATTCGATAGCGATCCGGTGTGCGCCATCACCGCCACGCACCCGGAGCCCGTTGGCGGACATGACGACAACGACTGCCTCCCGTTACGAACATTCGACACCGCATCAAAACGCCCGGAAACCAACAGGCGCCAGACCAAGACCGGCTACTCAACCAACTCCCGCTCAACCCCATCAGGATTCTTAGCCAACCACGCCTTAACCGCAGCGAGTTGTCGAACCGCAACGATATAGCCCTGGGTACTGGGTGGATTCTTCTCGACGCGGAGACGCAGCCGACCAAGAAATTCAGCCTCCGCAAGGTCGTCCCACCGGCCCTCTAGCAGCGCATCCATCATTCGGGGGATCCTGGTCTCGTCGACATTCTTACCCGTCTTGTATTTCACAAGATGCTCGCGTACGAAGGACAGCGAAATCGATTCTTCGACCAGCCGTGGGACATAGGTGTCAACCCAGTCGATCACTTCGTCTTTCGTGTAGGTTCTGGGCCCACCATCCCAGGTCAAGTCTCCCATCCCGCCAGCTGGACGACCGTCATCAAAGAAACCCGGCGGAACCCTTTCCTTTACCGTCGGCCACCAGCTCGACCATCCCGGTTGGAGTAACTCCCGCCAAAGCTCGTTGATATCTCGCCTGGCCACACCAAGAGAAAAGCTCGCGTTATAGCCTCCACCGGTATTTTCGTCCCAGCTGCCGAAGCTGACCGTGGCCGCGTGCTGCGAATCAACAACACGTCGGAACTGGCCCGGGGCGATATCTGGTGCATGCTCAAATCCATGCACCTCAACAAGGCGGTTCGCGGCTTCCCAACCGAAATCCCGCTGACCAGTATCCAGCATATGTCCTCCAAACTACCGATCTACGAGAAGAGCTGGGTCGCGTACATCTGGAAACCGACAATTTCGGCCGACTGGGCATCATTTGCCCCGAGGAACGCGTCAAAGGCACTCGAGCCGTAACGCTCGGGGTCGGGTCTCAACAGCCAACAGCTCACTCCGTAGCGCAGGCATAACCCCAACCGGCGGTTTCTTCGAACACGCTCTTAACCGAACACACGGCAATCAGCCGCCGCCCAAGATTCCGTGTGAACGGCGAACGACTACCCGAAGTTCTTGACCCGGATCACCAACTCGCCAGCGACTTCGCCACAAGCAACCCAAAGAGGTGTTAGTTGTTGAGTTGTGCTCCTCGGCAAAACCAAGACCGAACGCTGGTGCCGTGGCGCTGGCTATCCAGTCATGACCGCCCGTACAGTCAGCGAAGCACCCACGACTCCACCGCACCCACCACATCACTCAGCCGTACCGGGCGAGACTCCTCGACACCGATCTCATCGGTCGTCGACAAAAACTCGAACATCTCGTCTGTCAACAACACCACATCCACCTGCTCGAAATAGAAGCTCGGGTGAGCGCCGCCCATCCATTGTGTGCAAGCGAAATAGAACTGCTCATCGATTCCAGCTCGACGCATCAACCAGTTCACCAACTCAAGCGGCCGCATACAATTCACACCGTGCGGTGCAGGAAACGTTACCGGCTCGCCATTGATCCAAATTCGCAGACCCGTGTCATCGCGGTACGGATCGTCATGCTGCGAACCGACATTCCAATCATGGGTCAGCTCCAACCCAAGAGCAGCAACTGACGGTGCAATCACGTCCAACAAACCGTCGTCCATCTGATGCTGAGCAATCGACTCAAACCAGAAGCTGAAGGCCCGCTCAGATTCGAAAGAACACCAGCCGGGCGACTCGACCAACGCTCCATCGACCCCAGGCACATCGACCGGCGTCGCAAACGACACCTCTTCACCAGGACTAAGCAACCCCCATCGCTGCAACCGCTCCAATAGGCCGTGCCCTGTAGTCATGAGGTCGTCAACTCCATCGCACGACGAACAGCCGCACCCAACTCTTCATCAGAAACGTCGAGCGGAATGACAATCGCATCAGCTGACCGGTTCGACCGGTTGTCGCCTTTGAGCTCGCTGATCACAAGGCGAATGTGATCCTCATGTCGAACTGGCTTCGTCTTGCGAACAGCGGCTGAGTTCGTAACGCCGAAATGGTCAGCCACAAAGTCCCAACTCCCTTGAGGCGATGGAACCGTTTCGTCGACAATGGTCTCGAGCGCATCCCATGCTGCACGAACAGTTCGGCCGATTTCCAGGGCAGGCGAAGTGCGGTCAAGCTCAACTCTGAAGCTTCCAGCGAAGCCAAACCAGTTAATTCCGAGACTGGAAACGATCAGACAACGGTCTTCATCAAAGAAGACATTGCACGACGACCGCATATCAGTTGGCATACGCAAACCTTACTTCCACGCCGAGTGTTTGGCCTTCGTCAAAGACTGCCTGAAGAGCGGCCTCTTGCGCGGCCGCTACAACTGGATCCGCCGCCAGCGATGGAGTCATCACAATGTCAAACCTAAGGATGTTGACGGCCTCGGGTTCAACAGCGCCCACCACAATACCATTCACGACTTGCTGATCGATGCCCTCTGCCTTCACCGTCGCCAGCTTCCTAAGGTCGGTGATGGCGTTGCGCTGCCAACCGGACACAGCAGCAACATCTTGATAAGAGGTAGCGAAGTCAACGGTCTTCAGCTGAGTCGCTACACCGCCTCGGAAGTCATCAATAATTGGATAGAAGCGATGAGAGTACGTGTTCAGGCCCAAAGGCTGTCGCAAAACAAACAGGTACTCCTCGAGCATCACTCCACGGTCTCGAGCAATGACATTGACCCATACAGGACTCAACACTGGCGGGGTCTGAGGTAGCGAGCTGACAAGGCCGCTGACCGTGTTCTGGAACGGGCTAAAGGCAGAGCTTCCGACGCTTCGGAGCCTCATCCACTCATCAAGGTAGGAACCGAGAAGGAACGGCTTTTCATCGAAGAACGGTTCATTCAGCTTTCCCGCAAGTACCGGTACAGCACCTTCAATGGGAGTCTCGCCCATCGCCTCGAGAATCTCCCCGGCATCCACACGCTTGCTCAAGATGAAGTTAAGACGCTCCGGCTTGGGGCTGCTCAACCGTTCGACGCTTGAGAGGCTGCCGAGGATCGAATCGAACTGCGCCTGTGGACGCAGAGCGAGCGCGAACGCCGCGTCATCGCTCACAAGGCGCAGCGTCGGCACCCCAACAGCAGCATCGATCAGTTTCTCGAAGTTGCCTGGACCCGCGTAAAACGCCGACTCCAGCCAAACCGGACGAACCGCGAGCTCACGAAGAACATCAGGCTCCTCATTCGCCAACCGGGCCAACCGGTTCAACATCCCCTCGTAACCGGCCTGATCCAGACCCTTGATCGACGCCACCGTGTACGCCGAAGCAAACACATCAGCCAACCCGTCATTCACCGCAACATCAGACGCAGCCCGAAAATCGAACAACTGCGTAAACGCGTCCAACGTCAACGGTTCGGAACACAACTCATCCGCGTTGTGCACCAACACCGCATCCGACGTACCAGTCGCCGCCACAAAATAGTTGTGGGCATCAGCAACCGTGATATCCCACACCACACCATGGGCTGTCGACGCCGTGTAACCGTCAACACCAACAAGACCGCCACTGGCGGTTGCCATCGTCGCGCCCGCAAGCAGATCACCAACCTCGACCCACGAACCCGACCCGGCATCAAAGACCACATGATTGGCCGTCACCGACAACGCCGAACCATCACCCAACACCAGCTCACCAAACGGCGCAGCATGCGACAACGACGCCGTCACCACACCCGAACCAGCCAACCCCGCATCGATATCCCAAGTCAGCAAACGCTCACCCGGCATCAGATCCGCAATACGGACACGAGTGCCGTCTGCTCGCACAACAAGCGTGTCTGACCCAAACGAATTGAAACACGCCGCACGGAACTTCGCCGCCCCGACCGGATCATCAATAACCGCTGTGCCCTTCGAGGCAAACAACGCCGGACCATCATCAGTGTTGCTATCGAGATAAGAGCGCACACGAACAAACTCGGCCTCGTTCAAGCCCGAACGGCCCGTCGCCAACGTCTGCTCCACCAACTCCTCAGCCTGAGCATCCGTCAAATCACCGCCCGTACGCTTCGCCTCAACAACCAACGCATCAAACGTCACCGCCTCGGCATAGGCCGCGTTCTCCGACGCTGTGGTTGTGACCGACGATGGAAAGAAAGGGGTCTGACCCCTTTCGCGGCCATTGAGCGTGTCGGTGCCGTTGCCGCCATTAAGAACATCATCGCCGCCATTGCCGCGAACACTGTCATCACCACGACCACCGTGGCCAGATCATCGAAATACCGTTTCGCAACAAACTCGGCCTGCTGCGAAGTGGCCGTCAGCGGACGAAGATCCGCCTCGATCTCATCAATGATCTTGAAACAGACCGAGAACCCCCTATGGCCGCGGCAGAATCGCCCACCTCATATCGGACAAGGCCAAGACACGAGGGGGCGAAGGGCCGGAGAGGGCAATCACTTCGGCGATGTCTCCGGCACTCGCATAACGCTCCAAGTCCGCCGTCGAGTCACTGCTTTCGCTTAGCGACCAGACTGGGTACTCGAAACCGTCGGCGTTAGTGGTGTTCTCATGCCCCTCCGAGCAGCGGAATACCAAACGGTTCGTCATCGTCACAAACGCCAGCACAGTCTCGGTAACGCACACAGCGCAGCTGCCAACACCCAACACGTAGCCGGAATGATCAATTATGAAGCCATCCGGAAGTTGCGGCTCTAGCTGGCGCCTCTCAAGACTCTTAGCAATCTGCCACATCGGTTCACGACTCAGGCCAACAAGATCTTGGCAAAGTGCGTATCGCGAGGCGGCTAGCTCGATTCGGTGGCCGCACGCAGATTGCCCATCCCAATCAAGGTGTCCAATCATATGATCGATGCTGACATCTCGAACGTCGCACCAAAGGGCATCACATTCACTGCATCTCAGGTACAGGGCACCATCAGGCTCCAGAACGAAGACCGTGACGAGACCGCCCGTGCAGAATTCACACAGCCCTCGGTGAACAACGTGCTCGGCTAGCACGACTTGGGGAATGCGGTTCGAATTTGATCTACAGTTCCGCCGACTCGCACACAGAACACCGGGTCAAATTCCTGGGCAAGGTTCGTTTCATTGGCTGGAACCGTGTAGCCGACCCCGTCGGTGCTCAAATTCGGGTCGGCGAGCTGCACATCCTGATTCAGTCCCCCGACTCGGAACGCCTCATCAACTGTTTCGAATGGGCTTGGCGTAGTGAAGACCCCGTGGGCAACATCCCTTGATTGCCGCCGGGTGTGGTTCAAGACATGATCCACCCGTGTATCGAAGTCGTCGTCTGGATCTGGCGAACGGTAGACGAGTCCTTCAGGCGATTCGTACCATGACCCTTGACCAGCTGGCGGGTCGATTCGCTTGAGGTGGCTTCGCCATTCGAAGGTCTTCACGAGCCAATCGTAGTCCTCCTCAAAGTGCCTGGCGTACTGCGAGTTACCCAATGCTGCGTCTGCCACATGGGCATCGGCCCGCTGCGCCAACGCAACCTTCGTCGCGGCCAGCGACTTGTCCGTCGCCTCCTTGACCGTCAACCCCGGAACCGAGTCAAGCGAAGCATTCCGGGCGATCGCCGCGCCACGAGCGTCGCTCACCCAACTTTGAGTCAGCACATCACCGAACTTCACACGCTCAACATCAGTCAACGCCTCCAGCATCGATGACACCCGGGCAAAGTCAACTGAGTCGCGCAAAAGCTTGTCCACGGCAGACAACTTCAGCGCATCAGCTGAGCACGAAGCAAAGTTCACAATCAAACCCAGGCAACCAAACAGGTCGCTGCAACACACTAGAAACAGCAGTCACAAGACCCCTGGGCGATGCAGGGTTAGCGCCCACAACATCCCTACATACGAGCTGACAGGAAAGCGGTGCAAGGTCTTGCGAGGATCAGACGGCAATTTGCGCTCATTCCGCTTCCTCCGACCGCAGAATCAGACCACCCTGAAGGACATATGTGCCTCCCTCCAAGTCTTCGGCTAGTTGTCCCATGAAGGCAGCCAACGAAGGTGCTCGTCTGTAGTCACAACTTCGATCCCAGTCATAGAGCCAAAGAGTCTCGTCATCGCCAACATCGTTGGCACGCCCGACAAACCCGACGTAGGTATCGCTTCGCAATACCGGGATCAGACCGGCGCCACCGCCAGCGCGTTCATGGAACGTGTTGCGAAACGCACGGGCACCGTCAAGGCTGAGCCACTGAAAGCCATCGGGCCACCGCCTTTCATGCTGCTGACCGTTGTGCAACAACCAAGCCTCGCGAACCGATGCTGGAAGCGTTCCGCCAAGATCGGTTTCGAGCGCTTCTAACTCCTCAGGAGTTGCGCCGGAATTCAATGCCAGATAGCCGGACGGAGTATTTGCCTCGTACCAATTCTTGATCCGAAGCAGTAAAGACTCCACTGCAGCGTAACTACGACTACCTCGGTACAGCTCGTCGTCGTTGCGTCGGAATTTCAATGGCTCGGGCTCAAATACTGGGCCGTCGTACCCATCTTCATCCGGCCAAACACCCAAGTGCTGAATATGTCCCGGTACCGGACGCGGCCCCAGCCACTCCATTTTCGCCTCCCAAGAGGCCAAGATTGTCACGCGCGTCCGTGTGACACTTTTGCCGGTTGCAGTCGTTAGCTCGGCGCATAGCTCTTGCGCAATGCTCATAGCTTCACGGGGGTTAGACAGCTGCAAATCTCCGGAGCTCGAACCGTCCTTGAAGTAGTAAGCAACTCCTGCGGACGCAGAACCTGATCCGCGGACCTCCACTGGGATCAGCACGCTATCCCAGTCAATGCCTGCTTCAATCGAGCGATCCGCCATCGACGCACGACATAGCTCAACCAGACGAGACACAAGCGTGCTCGCCAACTCTGTTGGGGGTCCGACCGCCATACTCATCGGTTTGGAATTAGGACTGGTGGCTGCGCTGAACCGTTCAAAGACCATGTGACAAACAATTCATCAGGAACCAACGTGACATTGCCAGAATCATAGATGACGTCAATCTCCACAACCAACGAAGGTGAACTGCTCCTCGGCCAGACCGGAGACTTCGACGAGCTCGCCATCTACGACGTCGCGCTAACCGAAGCACAGGTTCAAGCCCATTTCGCTGCTTCGAACTAGCAATCCACAAAGGCAACCTCAAAACAAAAAGACTTTCGGCCCGCCCACCAGGGGGTGGACGGGCCGTAGTACCTGTAGATTCAATAGCCGTAAGGGCCGCTAGCTCATCAGGCTAGAGCAGGGGACTTTTAATCCCAAGGTGCCGGGTTCGAGTCCCGGGCGGCCTACTTAATCGTTATCGAAGTTCCGGACCTGACAACCACCATGCTGGGTGTCAGCGTCTGGATCAGAGCACGTGTTCGTGCCATTCGAACCACGCAAGAAGTCTTCACCGGTGCCGCCAAAGATCTCGTCATCGTGGAGACCACCGTGCACGTCATCGTTACCTACGCCACCGAGCATCGTGTCAGCCCAACCATTGCCACGCATGAAATCGTTGCCCTGGCCGCCATCCATGTTGTCCTTGCCATCGCCACCAAACATGCGATCCCAGCCGTCGCCACCCTGAAGGATGTCGTTGCCCGGGCCGCCCCAAATCTTGTCGCCACCGCCGCCACCGTTAATCCAGTCGACGCCACCAGCACCACGAATCTCATCCTTGCCAGCGCCACCACAAATAGTGTCGTTACCAAGACGGCCATTGATGTCATCGTCACCAGAACTGCCAAAGATGACATCGTCACCATCGGTTCCGCTAAACGGAGCGCCACCAGCAGGAACCACCAACGTGACCGCCTTACCGTTGCACTCACCGAGATCCTGAGCACCAGCCGGGTTAGCAGCGACGGTAGAACCAGCCGCCAAAAGGACGCCAGCTACGGCAACAGTACGAAGCTTCTTAAAAGACATTGCGGGTGTTCTCCTGGGAGGGTCGTGTTGAACAACCTCTAGTGGTATCAGCACATCGTGAGGTTCCGCAAGAGCCAAACGAGACCAAAATTGGCACTACCCCGCTCGGTTCGCACCAAACGGGGTAGTTGCAGTTGATCAGGGTCTCAAACGAGCGAGATATTGCTTAGTCCTCTTCGGAACGGCGAGCAGCCGTCAACGAAGCAACACCAGCAAGCATCAGCGCTGCACCGGTCAAACCAAGCGACATCGACAAGTCACCAGGACCAGTCAGTGCCAACTCCGCAGGAGCAGCAGCAGCGCCAGCAGGCGCCGCAGTAGTTGTCGTCGTAGGAGCAGCCGTCGTTGCCGGAGCAGCAACTTCACCAGACTCAACAGCGGCAGCAGCCGTCGTGGTCGTCGTAGGAGCAGCCGTGGTTGTCGGCGCAGCTGTCGTCGTCGTAGGAGCAGCCGTCGTGGTCGTAGGGGCAGCAACAGAACGGAAACCAATGCACAACGGATGAACCGAGTTCGTCACACCAGTGTTGCCCTTATGACGCAAGGTAACCGTGGTCGAAGCCGGAATCGTCTGCGCACCAAACGCATCGGTGTAAATAAGGTCAGGGCTCACATCGGTCGTCAACGGCGACGTGTAACCAGAATCGGTAGTGAAGTACCACTGTTCCATAGTCTGCGCAGGCTGATCCTCGGAACCGAGCCAGCTCGACATCGTGATCTCATAGGTGCCAGCAGGAACATTCACACTGAACGGACCAGCAACAAGATTGGTTGCATCAATGAGCACAACGCTTTCATCAAACGCAACCGAGTAATCTGACGTTGCACAGGTGCGGTTCGTTGGACGGTTCACCTTCGGAACCGTCGACACTGGCGCAGCGGTCGTTGTAGGAGCAGCGGTCGTTGTAGGAGCAACCGTGGTTGTCTCCTCCGGCTCGCCACTGCTGTCATCAACAGGCGCCTCGGTCGTCGTCGCCGAATCGCCCGAAGAGTCTTCCTCGGCAAAAGCGAGGCCCTCCGGCGGGGCGCTGTTGTTTGAACAAGCTCCAACAAGCAAGGCAAACCCAGCAAACATGGCTAGTAATGAAAATCGAAATGATGTGCGCACGGGACGCTCCTGAAAGGTTCTGGACCCGTTTCTTTCGGGTCCACTCGTTAGAACCTTTGTCGGCACATTTCGCCCTGCGTGAAGTGAGCCGCGCTCATCAGATCCACTAGGTCAAGTGGCCCAAAATTCGACAGCCACCCCCCAAACCAGGGACTATCCGCAACCGCCGACACCATCACGACACCCAATCTTGGGCAAAAGATCCTCCGGAAAGGCACACATATTGAGGTCACGAGAGTCCATAACACGCAAGAACGACTCCGTAACCGTCTCCTCACTCAACACACCAGATTCGACCGCAGCAACCACCTGAGCAAGCGTCGCCTCAACCTCGCCAACACCACCCAACATCACCAAATCAACACCAGCCCCAATCGACTGCTCCGCCGCATCCGCATTCGACGTCGTGGCCGCAATCGCATCCATATTAAAAGCGTCGGTCATCACGAGACCATCAAACCCAAGCTCATCACGAAGCAACCCGTTAATTGCCTCAGGCGACAACGTCGCCGGCTTGCCGTTCGTCAACCCCGGAACAACGAGGTGACCAATCATGATCGGCAAATCCCCACGCTCCGCCGCCCGAACAAACGGCACCAAATCGTCGGGACGCAACACATCGAGCCCAGGCAACGTAGGCAAACCCGTATGGCTATCGGTCCCACGACCATGACCCGGGAAATGCTTGATCACCGGAGTAAGCCCAGCATCGAGAATCCCGTCCGCCGTCGCAAACGCAAAATCGGTCACCGTCTCCGGGTCGACCCCAAAGGAACGATCCCCAATAAAGCCGCCATTGTTGAGATCAGCAACCGGCGCCAAATTCATCGTGAACCCAAGCTCGCCAATCTCCACCGCATGATCCCGAGCCAACACCCTCGCCTCGTCAAGCGACATGCCCGCCGCCACCGCACCAGCACTCGGCACCGTCGACGTCAACGCCGAAAGCCGCTGCACCCGGCCGCCCTCCTCGTCCACCGCAACAATGCTCGGACCCAACAACGACATTGCCTGCATCGCCGCAATGTCGGCCGCAATCGCCGCCGACGGATTACCAATCAACACCACACCACCAAGATGACCAGCCGCCAAAAGGTCACCCGCCGCCGCGAGATCAGACTGCACCACCAGCGGAAACATCAACTGGCCAACACGAACATCGAGCGGAATAGCAGCCGCACACTCCAACGCCGTCGGCAACGACGTCGTCGTCGGCGGAATCGTCGTGGTCGTCGTTGTTGTTGTCGCTACCTGCACCGCCGCTGTATCGAGCACCGGCTCAGCCACCGCAACAGCCGTCGGCACCGGACCAGTCGACTCGGTCTGCACAAGCGACGACTCATCCACCGCCCCAGAAGCACACGCCGCCAAGAACAAACCAAACACGGCAAGCACCGCCGCAGAGAAAAAAGAAAGACGTCGCATCGCGTCGTAAAAACTACCGCACCACACCCACAACCGGCGGTCGCCCCCAACCACACACCCCCCATGCATTTCGTATCAACAGGACCCCTGTCCTACACTTTTGACATGGTTCAGGTATCTCGGTCTCGCTCGCGGCGCACACACATGGTCGCAACAGCGATCGCAAGCAGCGCACTTCTCCTCCTCACCGCATGCGGCGGAGACGACCCCGACACCACCGTAGGCACCGTCGCACCAGCGAGCATCGCCCCAAGCACCGTCGCCCCCGCCACCACAACAACCAGCACAATCGCCACCACAACAACCGCCGAACCAAACTTCGAAGGCACCCCCGAATTCGACGCCAACTCGTCAGTAAGCACCGTCGGCATCGACGCCGTCACCTTCGGCATGACCATCGCCCGAGCCGAAACCGCAATCGCCGGCACCTTCGTCCCCGTCGACGCCGTAAACCAAGACTGCTATCTCGTACGCCCATCGGGAGGCCCAAACGGCGTCCTGCTCACCATCACCTCGGGCACCGTCGAACGAGTCGACATCACCACCCCCGACATCACCACCCGCTCCGGCGCAGGAGTCGGCATGACCGAAGAAGGCCTCTTCTCCCTCTTTGGCGACAACCTCACCAGCGAAAGCAGCGACACCGGCGGCAACCGCATCGTGTTCACCCCCACCGACCCCGGCGACGCCGAGTTCCGCGTCATCTTCGAAACCGACGGCACCGTCGTCACCTCATTCCGATCCGGACGGCTACCGCAGGTCGACACAACAACACCCTGCGCCTAAGCCAACAGCCTGCGCCTAAGCCGACATCCGCCGAAAACGGATAACCGACTGCGCCACCCCAATCACAAACAACACCACCAGCACCGCAACAACCTTCGCCAACAGGTCCCGCGACGCAAGCAACCCGCCCGCAGCCGCCAACACGTAATACCGGCCGCCCCGACCAATAAAGGTCGCCACCGCATAACGGCGCCAGCTGTACTCACGCGCACACACCACAAACCGGAACACCTCAAAAGGCAACGGCGACGCAGCAGCCACCACAAGCCCAACAAACATGTACTTCTCAAACATGTCCACAAACCGGTTCGTCCCAACAAACCGCGTCATCCGATCAAAGATCGGATAATCGATCAACCGCTGAAGAAACAACCGCTCCCCCAACACCGCAACCGCATTAATCGCCCCACCGAGCAACCCCACCGTCACCGGACTCAGGTACTGCGACACATTCACCACATAGGCATCAGCCGGCATCGGCAAAAACGTCGACCCGATCGTCATCAAACCCGAAAACGACAAAACCGGCTCGTCCAACACCCGCCCCGCCGTCCACAAACCCACAGACACCACGCCAAAGGCCGCGGCGATAAGCCACAGCTCAGCGAGACGTGATCGTTGGCGCATGGGGCAGGATGAACCTCTCAAATAGCGGCGTGCCAGTACAGAGTATTTTGCTCGTCACCGCACCTACTGCATAGCGAAACTTCGACGAGCGCACATCCACAAGCTCCGTTCGCTCGAGCAACTCGGTGAAATGCGCAATGAACTCAGGATCCTCAATCACCACCGCAATCTCCTGATTCAACCGAAAACTATGCAACCCAAAGTTCGACGACCCAACAAGCAACGTCTTGCCATCGATCAACGCAAACTTTGCATGAAAGAACTCCTTAAAGGACCGCAACTCAATACCCAACCGCCGACACCGCTCCCGCAAAAACGGATCCGTCAACCGAAACAACACAAAGTTGTTCTCCCTCGGCGCCACAACCACCTTGCGCGGCGCAGACGCCTCAGCAAGCTGATCAGCAAGAATGTCATCAAGCGCATACGGCGACGCCACCACAATCGACTCCGTCGCATTCCCAATCAACTCAGCAAACGTCGACTCCACATGCTGATTCGTGATGATTGGACCATCCAACGCTTGCTGTTCACCACGACGAGTCATCAAAAAATCGTCGGCAACAACCTCGATCATCCCCGGATCCAACAACCCAATATTGAAATCGAGCCACGCAAAATTGTGATCACTGATATTGATGCCACCGATATACGCATCGTCATCAATCACATAAATCTTCTTGTGATTACGAAAGAAAATCCACGGCAAAAACCGGCCAAACGGATTGACATACACCACGTCGATACCCGCAGCCTCCATCCGATCAAACATCGCATGAGTCGCCGCAACCTCCTCGGCAACCACAGGATCCGTCGAACGCACATCGCTCACATACCGAAACGCAAAAGAATCAACCGTGAGCCGCACATCAACACCACGCCCAACCGCAGCGATCAACCGCTCGGCCACACCCAACCCCGACGCATCACCATCAAAGGTCATCACCTGCACATAAATGCGACGCTCCGCCGCGTCGATGCCCGCGCACAAACGCTCCACAAATTCTGAGTTCATCAAGAACTCAAAACGAGCCACTGCAGACATAGCGAGAGGCTACCCGGCGACGCTCATCAATCTCAGGTCTTATCGAGTTCCGGAGGCTCAGAAGTAATGTCCGTCAAATCGGCATCAGCAGGCGGCCGACTGCTCTCGGCATCAAACACATCACGCCCAAAACCAGGACGACGCGTCGCCCCAAACGGATTGGCCTGACCACCAACACCACCGGCGCTCGAGCCACCAAACACCGCGCTACCAAAACCACCGGTCTTCACATCGACCCGCTTCTTAAAGAACGCAACAACCGGCGGGCGAAGCAACGCCCGAATCGGCGGAATCAACAACGCCAACCCCAAAAAGTCGGTCAAAAACCCGGGCGTCAACATCAGCGCAGACGCAAAAAAGATCATCGCCCCATCAGCCAACTCATTCGTTGGCAACGTCCCCGCGCCCAACGACGTACGCACCCGATTGATCACGCTCAAACCCTCGCGCTTCACCAACCACGCACCAACCATGCTCACGCCAATAACAAGAGCAATCGTCGGCAGCCACGAAATCTGGCTCGCGACCTGGGTGATCAAAACAATCTCCACCACCGGCACAACAATGAACGCAAGGAACAAGAAAGCAACCATTGCCTAACCCTACGACAACGGGCCCTCCGTTATTCCCGAGAAATCAGGCGCTCTTGACCCGATCACCACCAGAACGCTTCGCCTCATACATCGCCTGATCAGCACGATTGATCGCCTCTTCAGCAGATTCCCCCGCACGAATCGCTACCGCCCCAACCGAACAACGAATCAAACTCCGACGATCCGCACTATCGATCGGCACAACCAACGCCCCACGAACCGTCTCCGCAAGACGATTGATGTCATCAAGGCTCTCCACCGATGGCATCCACAACACAAACTCATCACCACCCAGGCGGGCAACAACCGCATCGTCAGGAACAACCGAACGCATACAATTCGCCGCCGCAATCAACGCCGTATCGCCCGCAGCATGACCAAGCGTGTTATTCACCCACGAAAACTTGTCGAGATCAATAACCAACAACCCCGTCCCACCGAGGTCGGGCTCGCCATCCATCACCTCGAGCAAACGACGACGATTCGTCAACCCCGTCAACGAATCATGATCCGCCGCAAACCGAAGCTGATTGTCCAAACCATGACGAATCAGCACCGCACGCAAAATCTGTGAAAGCGCCGCATACACAAGCCACTCCGACTCCAACGGATCGTCGGTGTCAACACGAAGCGACTGGGCATACCCAAGCAACGAGCCACCATCATCGACCAGCGCGATAATCACCCGATTGCTTTCCTCACAAAGAAGACCAGCACGATTATTCACACGCCACGGACCAGCCTGCTGCAGGGCATACGCCTCACCAACACCAGACGGCAACGACAACGGATGCGCCGCCGCATTCTCGGCCGCAACATCAGGCTTGAGATCGCCACGAGACAACGTCGACGACGTGCCATCAGAAGCAAACGTGGTCACCGCAACCGTTGCGTTGTTCAAATGACGCTCCGCAAAATCAACGATCCGGCCAATACTCTCCGCCGTGGTCCGAGTCTCCACAAGCAACTGCGTGATCTCGATAAATTCCTCGACAAACGACCGCTCACGAACCTCCCGGCTCGCCTCGGTAAAACGCATCACCATCGCACCATCAGCCGCCGCACCCAGATTGATTGCCTGCAGCTGAAAGTTGTCCCACTCGCCACTGCGATACACCAAGCGGTACATGCCCGGAGAGCGCTCGCCATCGATCATCGAAACCTCGGAAATAACCTCCGCGGCCCGCACCAAATCCTCAGGATGCACCACATCGAGCGCCGTTAGCTCAAGCATCTCCTCACGGGCATAGCCGCCCCGCTCCAACACGCTGTCCGAGACCGCCCTGATCCGCAGATCACGATCGATTATGACTACACCTATGCAGTCATAATCGTGCTCAGCAAGCATTTCCACCCAATCAATAATGGTACTCACGAGTGCCACATCGGTCGAAATTGGTAGCTCGTGAGGAGTTTGGCCAGCGGGCGCCTCCAGCACCGACCGTCGTACACTGTGACCGTGAGCGAATCCAACACCAGCCAGCAACGCCCACCCTCGGTCGACACCCTCGCCCGATCCATTGCCGACACCGGCCTCCCCCACCCGCTATTGGTCGACGCCGCCCGCGCCGCCATCGCCAGCGGCGACTACGAATCGGCGCGCGACGAAGCCGAAAAACTCCAACAAGCAATGCTCCAACGCGTCATCAACGCCACCGGAACACTGCTCCACACCAACCTCGGACGCGCCCCAAACGGCGTCCACCAAGACGCCGGCTTCCGCAACCTCGAACTCGACCTCAGCACCGGCGAACGCGGCTCCCGGCAAGCACACGCCCCACAACTCCTCGCCAAACTCTGCGGCGCCGAATCGGCAATCGTCGTCAACAACTGCGCGTCGGCCGTCATGTTGATCCTCGCCGCCCTCGCCCCCGGCCGCGGCGTCGCCGTCTCCCGCGGCGAACTCGTCGAAATCGGCGGCGGATTCCGCGTCCCCGACGTCATGGAACAAAGCGGCTCCAAACTCGTCGAAGTAGGCACCACCAACCGCACCCGAGCCGCCGACTACAAACGACGCATCGACGACCCAACCAGCGACATTGCACTCGTCATGCAAATCCACCAATCCAACTTCACCATCCAGGGCTTCACCGAAATGCCCACCATCCAAGGACTCGTCGGCCTCGGCGTACCCGTCGTCTCCGACATTGGATCAGGCCTCCTCGACGCCGCCTGCCCCTGGCTCCCATCAGGACCACCCAACTGGCTCGCCGACGAACCCGCCGCAAAACAAACCCTCGCCGACGGCGCCGCACTCGTAGCCTTCTCCGGCGACAAACTCCTCGGCGGACCACAAGCCGGCATCATCGCCGGCGACAAAACGTTCGTCGACGCCTGCGCCCGCCACCCCCTCGCCCGAGCACTACGCCCCGGCGGCCTCGTCCTCGGCGCCCTCCAAGACCTCGCCCTCGCCTACATGCACCGCGACTGGCAAGCCATCCCATTCTGGCGAATGGCCATGACCCCAAACACCGCCCTCACCGAGCGCGCCAACACCATCGTCACCGCCACCGCCACCGGATCCGTCATCGACACCATGGCCGTACCGGGAGGCGGCACCCTCCCCACCGTCGAAATCCCCTCCGTCGGCATCGCCATCCCCGGCGACCACCGCGCCACCCTCCGAAACGCCCCCACCGACGAAACGCCAATCATGGCAAGGGTCGTCGACGACACAACCATCCTCGACCTGCGCTCGGTAGACCCAAGCGACGACACCGGAATCATCAACGCACTACAACGTGTTGTCCCGACGTGAGCCACCCATCCAGCGACCGCCGCCTCCGGCGCAGAGCCTCCGTGGCGAATGAACGGCCCCCAGAGGGGACCACAGGTGTGACGCCGGAGCAGGCAAAATGGCGAAGCCTGCCTGCGGAGGCCCACACGTGAGCCACGTCGTTTCAACCGCAGGACACGTCGACCACGGCAAATCCACCCTCGTCCGCGTCCTCACCGGCACCGACCCCGACCGCTTCGCCGAAGAAAAAGAACGCGGCCTCACCATCGACCTCGGCTTTGCCTCCACCCAACTCCCCAGCGGCAAAATCCTCTCCCTCGTCGACGTCCCCGGACACATCCGATTCCTCAAAAACATGCTCGCCGGCGTCGGAGCCGTCGACGCCTGCCTCTTTGTCGTCGACGCCAACGAAGGCTGGAAACCCCAAACCGAAGAACACCTACGCATCCTCGACCTCCTCGGCGTCCGCCACGGCGTCGTCGCACTCACCAAAATCGGGCTCGCCGACGACGACCTCGTCGAACTCGCCATCCTCGACGTCGAAGACCGCGTCGAAGGCACCTTCCTCGAAGGCGCACCCATCGTCCCCGTCGACTCACTCGAAGGCACCGGAATCGACAACCTCCTCAACGAACTCGACCAACTCCTCGCCCGCACCCCCGACGCCGCCGACCGCGGCACACCCCGACTCTGGGTCGACCGCGCCTTCTCCGCCAAAGGCTCCGGCACCGTCGTCACCGGCACCCTCACCGGCGGACGCATCCGAGTCGACGACGAACTCCTCCTCCTCCCCCAACACAAACCCGTCCGCGTCCGCGCCATGCAAAGCCTCCACGCACAACGCACCAAAGTCGGACCCGGCAACCGAACCGCCATCAACCTCAGCGGCGTCAGCCACGACGAAGTCGCCCGAGGCGACGCACTCGTACGCAAAAGCGAATGGCACGAAACCACCGTCTTCGACGGGGCACTCACCGTCCTCGACTCACTCGACCACGAAGTCTCACGACGCGGCGCCCACCTCCTCTACATGGGCGCAGGCGAACACGCCGTCCGCATCCGCATCCTCGGCCCCGCAATCGCCCCCGGAACCACCGGCAACATCCGCATCTACCTCCCCGAAGCCCTACCGCTACTCCCCGGCGACCGCTTCGTCCTACGCGAATCAGGCCGATCCGAAACCATCGGCGGCGGACAAGTCCTCGACGTCGACCCACAAACCAAAGCATCCGTTGCAAACCCCGACCGCTCCGTCGACCGAGTCATCGCCGAACGAGGCTGGGTAACCACCACCGAACTCGCACTCCTCACCGGCGAACGCCGAGACGCAGACATCGGCGAATGGGTCGTCGACCCCCCAGCACTCCAAACCGCAATCGAAGACCTACGCACCCAAGTCGACAACGCAGGCGCCCTCGGCCTCGACACCGCAACCCTCTCCGACCAACAACGAGCCACCCTCGACCTCCTCAACGAAGTCGTCGTCACCAGCGGCCGAGCCACACTCGCCGCCGCCGCCGACCCCCTCCTCGCACACCCCTTCGTCCTCGCCCTACGCACCGGCGGATTCACCCCACCCGACGCCGACAACGTCGACCGCGAAGAACTCCGAGAACTCGTCCGACGCGGCGAAATCATCGTCGAAGACGGCATCTACTTCACCCCCGAAATCATCGACGAAGCCGCAAACCTCGTCGCCGACCTCCTCGCCGCACAACCCGAAGGCATCACCGTCTCCGAAGTGCGCCAAGCCATGGGCAACACCCGCAAACACGCCATGCCACTCATTGCCCGCCTCGACGCCGGCGGCATCACACGCCGCCGCGAAAACCTACGAATCGCCGGCCCCCGACTCCCCAAGCGATAACGCACCACCGATCGCCAACCAGAACTTCTCACGCGATTACCCGCTCCCCCCTTGTGCTTTTTGTCACAGCGCGCCTAGGTTCGCGATAAGGAGGCAACTAGTTGGCGGTACAACACAGCACATCGGAACCCGGAGCACTGCTCTGGCAACAAGAAGCGGCGTGTCGCGGGCCACTGGGGGCAGTGTTCTTCCCCCCACCCACGACCGAACGCAAACGAGAAAAACTCGCGCGCGAACAAAAGGCGAAAGACATCTGCATGTCGTGTCCCGTACTCGGAGAGTGCCGGGACTACTCAATAGCAATCCGCGAACCACACGGCGTGTGGGGCGGACTCAGCGAACAAGAACGTCGAGCCCTGCTCTAAACCGCAAGGTTACGCGTCGGCTTCGGCCTCAGCCTCGACAGCTTCAGCGTGTTCGGCCGAACGGCGATCACGATAATCGGCCGCGCCCCCGCTCTCGGGCTCAACCTCGAGCAACAACCCATCAACCTCAACAACACGAGCACGCTCGCCAGCAGCAATTGGCGTCGCCCGGTTCGTACGCGCACGCCACGGCGCCCCACGCAACGTCACAATGCCCTCCGGGTCGATTGCCTCAACAACCTCGCCAACCTCACCAATCATCCACTCACGGCCAATCGTCGGCGTAGAGAAACGGGTGCGAACCATCGCCGGCATACCACCGAGCATCGCCATGAGCATGCCAATGATGCCCACACCAAGCGGCAACCAGCCAATGCTGTGATCAGCCAACAACACCAACGAACCCAACACCAACAAGATCGAGCCAACCGTGCTCCAGAACGCCTGAATACCCGACTGCACATCGATCGCAAAACCAACAAACGCAACAACCAACATCGCCACCGCCCACCAACGGGCATCAAGAACCGCAAGACCATAGGAACCCGAAAGGAAACAACCAGCGCCAATAACACCAGCCACACCAACACCAGCAGTGAACAACTCAAATACCAGCAGACCCAAACCAATCACAAACAACAAATACGCAACCGCAGGCGACGCAAACGTATGGAACTGCTGATCGATCAACGGCAACGTCACAAAGCGAGTGCTCGTCTCAGGAATACGGGTCGGGCCAGCATCCAACGGCAAAATGCCGCCATTCGGCAGCTCCCCACCAGGCTCGATCACACGAAACGCAAAACCCGGAAGCTCAAGAAGATGATTCAGAATCGCCGGAGCATCCTGAATCGTGACATCGGCGTTAGCCACGCCCATCGCCAACAACTCCTCATACCCAACAAGACCACCAGAAAAGCCGCCCTCGAGCATGCTCACCAAAGGACCCTCGGCAGCCGCACCCGTAAGGATCGACTCACCAAAATCACCAATCTCCGAACCCGGAGAAATACCAATCCGCGACGCAGCAAGCGCCAACTGGCCTGCGCCACCAAGCGCCCGACCATTACCCGACGGACCAAGCCACACCGAAACCGGCAACTCAAACTCGGCAATACGAGTAGCGAGCGCCGCTAGCTCCTCATCGCTAATCGCCGCACCCTCACTCTCCATCTGCAAAACCACACCGAGCGCACCGCTCTTCGCCGACTCATCCAAACTCCGATGAATAAAGTTCGCCATCACCGGATCGATCAAACCATTGACCTCAACAACATCCACAAAGTCGATATCGCCACCAACCGGCTCAAGCTCCTGAGCCAACACAACCGTGTCGTTTTCCGGCGCCGAAGGAACGTTGCCCCCCGATGCCTGCGCATTCGCCGGCACAGCGGCCAGAATAAGAGCGACCACAACTAACGCGAACGCACCGGGCGCGCGAAAAGTGGCGAACGGACGACGACGTGCAGAGCGATTTTCAATACCCATATCCGCTCCTCATAATTGCCGGCAAGGGTGGAGTCGGTAAGACGGTACTGACTGCAGCCCTAGGAACCGAATCCGCGAGGCATGGTCATTCGACACTCGTTGTCGAACTAGGCGGCCAACAACAGCTCCTCCCCATGATTTCGGCCACCCCAAACGCGCTCCCAACACCAGGCGAAGACGGCCTCATCACCATCTCGAACAACCTCAGCTGGCAATCCATCTCCCCCGACCGCCTCCTCGCCGGCTGGCTCTCAGGACGCAGCATGGGACTCATCGCCGACCGCCTCGAACGCTCCGGCGCCCTC
Source organism: Herpochondria borealis (assembly GCA_032274145.1). Taxonomy (NCBI): domain Eukaryota; phylum Rhodophyta; class Florideophyceae; order Ceramiales; family Ceramiaceae; genus Herpochondria; species Herpochondria borealis. The sequence continues at coordinate 10,052 of JAVCKV010078573.1, read as the reverse complement.
AGCGTCATCGCCTCATCGGTACCCGGCATCCAAGACGTCCTCATGATTGGACACCTCCGCCGCCTCGTCGACGAAGGACACTGGGACCACATCATCGTCGACGGCCCCGCCTCAGGACGCGCCCGAGAACTCCTCCGAGCACCACGCATGGTCGCCGAAGCATCCACCGAAGGCCCCATCTTCGACCAAGCCACCCGCGCCCACGCACTCCTCACCAACAACGACCAAGCCGCCATCCTCCTCGTCACCGTCCCCGAAGAAACACCCGTCAACGAAACCATCGAAACCGCATTCGACGTCGAAGACGACCCGGGCATCCGCCTCGCCGGCGTCGTCATCAACCGCATCTTCCCCCACGCCGAACCACCCAAAAGCTTCGACGAACACCCCCTCGGCCCCGCAACCCGAACCCGACACAACTCCAACGTCGAACAACAACAACGCCTCCTCGACGAACTCCCCGTCCCCCAACAAACCACCGCCGAAAACCCCCACGGCATCGTCACCCCCCAACACATCGACGAACTCCTCACCAGCCAACTCGAACCCGCAACAAGCGACGGATCCGAAGTAGAAGTACCCCGCTCCGACAGCGAAGCCCTCGACACCGCCCTCACCAAATCAATCGTCGTCACCGTCGGCACCGGCGGCGTCGGCAAAACCACACTCGGCGCAGCCATTGCCTACCGCGCCGCAGCCGCGGGCCGATCCGTCGCACTCATCACCATCGACCCCGCAAAGCGACTCGCCGACGCACTCGGCCTCGACACCCTCGACGACCAACTACGAGACGTCACCGTCGCCGGCAAAAACGCAGGCCGCCTCCAAGCAACCATGCTCGACCCCGGCGCAACCTTCGAACGAGTCGTCCGCGCCGAAGCAACCAGCAACGAACACGCCGAACGCATCCTCGCCTCCCCACTCGCCGCACAACTCACCGACTCGCTCTCGGGCATGACCGAATACATGGCCGTCGAACGCCTCTGGCAACTCCACGACGACCCCACCATCGACCTCGTCGTCGTCGACACCCCACCATCCTCAGACGCACTCGCCTTCCTCGACGCCCCAAACCTGCTCGCCCGACTCCTCGACAACCGCATCTACAAAGTGCTCGTCCACGGCAAAAAACGCAGCATCGTCAACCGAGCCCTCGGCGGCATTGTTGGCCAACTCGTCGCAACCGTCGGCGGCACCGTCGTCCGCGAAGCCGTCGACTTCTTCAAAAGCTTCGAAGGCATCGAAGACGGCTTCCGCACCCGCGGCGACCTCATCTACCAATACCTACGCTCCGAAGACACCAGCTTCATCGTCGTCGCCTCACCCACCGGAGCATCACTCCAAAACGCACACGACTTCACCACACAACTCCGCGAAGCAGACGTCGAACCAGCCCTCACCATCGCCAACCGATGCACCCCAGCAGTCCCCAAAGCCGGACGCTCAAAGATCGCATCAACAATCGTCGACCACCTCCGCACCAAACGAACCGCAGAACGCCACAACATCGCCGCCTACGCGGCAACCTCAACCCTGCCAATAGTGCTCGTCGACGACCTCGAAAAACCAGTAACAAACATCACCGGCATCAAAACCCTCGCCAAAAGCCTCTGATCGTTCGCCAACGGCTCCGCCATTGTGTTGGCTCACGCTGCAGAGCTACCCGTCCCCTCCGGCGGATAATGCACGCGTCAGCGGAGACCTAACCAGTCAACGCGTGAGCCTGTATACGCACTAAGGGATGCTTCGCCTCGCTCGGGAGTGAGGGACGAACGACCAGGCGCCGCCTCCGGCGCAGCAGGCGCGAAATCGAGGAGCGCAGCGACGGATTTGAGCCCTGGAGGAGCAAAGCTCCGGGAAGTTACGCTTCGGCCAGCGCCGTCAGCGCGTCTTCGAGCGACTCGGTAACCGGAACAATCCGATCAAAACCAGTCGTGTGCAACAAACGATTCAAGCTCGCCGTCGTGCTGATAACCGCAACATCACCCTCGGCCTCGCGCACACGACGGATACCGCCGATAAGCGCACCAAGACCAGCAGAGTCCATAAACGGAACTTCTGACAGATCAATAATCAGCCATCGGACACCATCGATACCAGCAAGCGCCTCACGGAATTCACCAACCGTGTACGCATCCACCTCACCGGTGAGACGGCAAAGGTGATGACCCTCGCCCTCATCTGAAGATTCGACATTGATTTCCAACATGAAAGTACCCCGCTGCACCGCTAACGCAGACCAGGTGATCTGCACGGTTCGTTGCGAATGGCACAGGTTAGCGGAGGCTCGTGAACACAGCACAGTGACCGAGGCGATACCATTTCAGCCGTGACCAACGTATTGCTTGCCACCGATGCCGACTGGCTGTTCGACGACGTCGCCGCCGCACTCGGCGGAACCCACGACGTACACCGCGTGCGAGAAGGATCTCAAGTTGCCTCCGCCGTTGGCGAAGTCGACCCCGAGCTCGTCATTCTCGACCTGCAAATAGGCAACATGGGTGGCGTTGCTGCATCGCTCTTTATCAAACAAGAAGGCCGCGCCGGCCGCCTGCCACTCGTGCCAGTGCTCTTGTTACTCGACCGCGAAGCCGACGAATTCCTCGCCACACAATCCGAAGCCGACGCGTGGATAACCAAACCGCTGAACACACTCGCACTGCGCAAAGCCGCACTCGCACTGCTCTAACAACCGAGCGCTAACGCTCGAGTCCCACGATCTCAACGTCGGACGACAATCGAAGCACACGGGTCAACCGCAACAGACCAAACAACGTTCCCGCGGCCACAACCGACCACGCGAGCAACATCAACACCCCCACAAGCTGGGCGGTCAACTGCTCGGTACCCGTGACCCCAACCGCAAGCGTTCCCCACAAACCAGCGGCACCAAAAACCCCAACAACACCCACCGGGTCATCGATCTTCACCCGCGGCAACGCCTGCACAACAAGATGCGACAACACCGCACCCACCGCACCAAACACCAACGCCCGCACAATCGTCAGCTCCAGCGGCGCCCCAGCAGCCGACACCAAACCAGCGAGCACCCCGTGCACCGCCGTCGGCGTGCTCACCGAGCCAACACGCCTCCAACCAAGAACCGACGCAACAATCGTTCCGGCCGCACCAGCGAGCACAAAGAACGGTGCCGTATCAAACACCACATTTGTCCACGCATTGCTCGGCCGGGCACTCACACCAACAACCGACGCCACCACCAAAGCGGCACCAACCGACGCCGCCGGCATCGACTTCCCCGGAATCTCGCGCATCGCGCCATCGGCAGCCACGCTTCCCCGACGAGGCCCAATAACCATCAAACCAACAAGCGCCATCCAACCGCCGACACCAAACATCGTCGCCGCAGCAGCATCCACAAAGTTCTGCCCGCCAATCGAAATCGACGACAAAATGCCGTCCACCTCACGCGCCCAAACAATCACCGGCAAAACCAGTCCACCCACAACAAACCCAACCGCCAACTGGGCAACAAAAGTAGCCCGCTCCACCAACCCAGCAGCCACGATCGTCGCCACAAAAACCGCAACCGCCATCTCCACCCAACGATCCGCAGGCGTGCTCTCCCCAGGACGCACAACCCCCGCAGCCACCGAACCAAGAACCGCACCAGCAATCGTCGCCAAATGCCTGCTCGCACCAGTGCTCACCGAGCGTCGACGCGTCAACCCCTCGACCACCAGCACCATGCCTACCGCCGAGAGCAAGATAGAAACCCCCGCAATAAGGGCCCAAAGAGTCGTAAGTTCGTCCGTCACCAGCCAACGATTGGACCACGAAACGGGCACGAACGCCCACTCGCGATGGCCAAACAGCAGTGACACCCGCCTCTGATTAACACGGCCCAATTGCCGAAAAACCTATTGATTTGGCTGGGACCATGCCGATTGGCTCAGATGGCGCGACTCAGGTCCAAAGAATCACGAGAACAAGCTTCTCGGCCCGCAGGACGATTCCTACGAAAACTCAACATCGGCCCACGCCTGCTCCTCTTTATGGCCGTGCCCGTCATTGCGCTGCTCGCGCTCATTGGCCTCCTCGCCACCGCCGACACCCAATCACTCCTCCAACTACGCGACTTCGACCAAACCAGCCAAAGCATCGACGACCTCGTCACCGCACGAGCCCGCCTCCAAACCGAACGCCACGTTTCCCTCCTCCAACTCGACCCAGCCAACGAACTCCCCAACATCAACATCGACGTACTCGTCGACCTCATGGAAACCCACAACGTCGACGGCGCCGTAGACGTCCAAGAAGACCTCCTCATCGCACGCCAACTCGCCGACAACAACCGGCTCACCCAAGCAGCCATTGCCTACAACGACCTGATCGACCAATTCAGCGAAGCAATCAACGACAAACTCGACAGCGCACCCGTTGGACTCGCCCTCCAACGAAGCAACGCCCTCCGAGCACTCCTCGCCAGCGAAGAATCATTCCTGCGCGAAGACATCGCCGCACGATCAACCTCGGCCAACATCATCGAACTCACCCGCCTACACACAAGCGCCAGCGAAGCACTCGACCGCTACAGCGCAAACGCAACCGCCGAACAAGCACAAGCACTCGAAACCCTCACCGTCAGCACCTCCTGGCGCACCCTCACCCTCATGCGCGCCGCGTCCTTCGGTGGCGGCGGCGTCGCCTTCGACGCCGAACGCTGGGCACCATCGGCCAAAGTACGCCGCCTCTCCTTCCACGTCCTCGCCCTCGAAGAAACCAACGCCCTCCAAGTCGACGTCGCAAACGCCGTCGACGCCGAAGCCCGACGCCTCGCCATACTCGCCGGCATCGTGATCCTCACCCTCACCATCGCCACCCTCGGCACCCTCCGCCTCCGACGCAGCATTGTTCGACCACTCACCGACCTCACCAACAACGCCCGCCTCCTCAACAAAGGCGAACTCGCACCAATGGACGACCCAGCCAGCGACGAAATCGCCGAAGTCGCCCACTCCTTCTCCTCCCTCGCATCCACCATGGAACACCTGTGGACCGACATCGAAGCCGTCTCAACCGCCGTCGCCAACCGCGACTACGACCGACGCATCAACACCGACGAACTCGAAGGTGACTGGCTACGCCTCGCCACCACCATGAACGAAACACTCGCCACCGGCGAAGCCCACCGCGACGCCGTCAAAGAAGAACTCGACCGGCGCGTCGTCATGACCGAAATCTCCAACACCGCCGTCCTCGCCGAATCCGCCCCCGAACTCACCGCCGCAGTCCTACGCCACCTCCCACAAGTACTCGCAGGCTCCCACGCCCACCTCCACGAACACCCAAGCGGCCCACCAGACGTCGACCTCGGCGTCCAACTCGAACCCAGCATCTCCGCACTCGAAATACCAACACTCACCGACCACGCACAACGCATCGAACTCCGCGAAGGCTCCGGCATCGCCAGCCTCGTCGAATTCCCCAAAGGACCACCAGCCGTCCTCGTCCTGCGCTTCGGCGACACCGAACCCGCACAAATCGAACCGCTCGTCTCCCTCATGGAAACCGCCGGCCGCATCCTCGCCCAAGCACACCGGCGACAAGCAGCAGAAACCCGCGCCACCCACGACCGCGAACACGACATCCTCACCGGCCTCCCCAACTCCACACACCTCCGCCGCTGGTTCGTCGAACAAGACGACCACGCCGAATGGTCCGCCATTGGCATCCAACCCAAACGCCTCGACGAATGGGACGGCGTCTTTGGCCGCAACGCCCGAGACCTCGTCCTACGCGCCTTCGCCAACCGGCTCAACAACCAAGTCGCACAAACAGCAACCAAACTCAACGTCGAATTCGGCATCGCCCGCATCAGCGAACCCGACTTCATCCTGCTCGTACCAACCAACAGCGCAACACAATTCATCGACGCCATCACCACCTCGGCATCGGAACCCCTCCACGTCGACGGCGCACGCGTCAACGTCGACGTCACCCTCGGCGTCGTCAACCAACTCGACGAAGCCGACCGCGACCTCACCCAAACCATGGCCAACATCTCCGCCGCAGTACGTCAGGCCGACGGCCGCGCAACACAGGTCATCGCCTTCGAACCACGCCACCGCGAAGAAGTACGCCGACGCACCGAACTCACCAACTGGCTCGCAAACGCCATCGAAAACCGCGACCTCTTCGTGCACTTCCAACCCGTCGTAAACGCCACAACAACCTCGATCGAGGGATACGAACTCCTCATCCGCGGCCAACAAAACGGCAAACCCGTCTCACCAGCCGAATTTGTCCCCATCGCCGAAGAAACAAACATGATCGTCGCAATCGGCGAATTTGTCCTCCGCGAAGCATGCGCAGCACTCCCATTCCTCCGAGGCGACGAACCCTACGTAGCCGTCAACCTGTCACCGATCGAACTCTCCGACGACACCCTCCTCGAACGCATCGACAGCGTCCTCAGCGAATCCCAAGTCGACCGCAGCAGAGTCGTCTTCGAAGTCACCGAAGGCGCCACCACCACCGACGCCGACGTCGAACTACTCAAAAAGATCCGCGCCCTCGGCGTCAAGATCGCCATCGACGACTTTGGATCGGGCCAATCCAACCTGTCCTACCTCACCACACTGCCCGCACAAATCCTCAAACTCGACCGCAGCCTCGTCACCCCAATGGTCGACGACGTCGGCGCCGCATCCGTCGTCCGCAAAGCCATCGAAATGGCACACGACCTCGGCATGAGCGTCGTAGGCGAAGGCGTCGAAACCAACGAAGAACTCAACGTCCTGCGCCGCATGCGATGCGACCGAATCCAGGGATGGCTCACCGGCCGCCCCGGCCCACTCGAAGACTTCATCGAAATCACCATCGATCGCCCCGTCACCCGAATCAACGTCCCCAGGAACAACCGGTGACCAAACCCCAGCGCTCTAGCCGACTTCGATCGGCCATCGCCGGCGGCCTCGTCGCGTCCCTCTTCATCGCCGGCTGCGGCGACCTAACCCCCGACTCCCTCGCCTACGCAACCGACGAAGCCGAACCCACAATCATCCGCCTCGCCACCCCCCGCATCGCCGGATTCGAAGCCGCAATCGCCAACTGGGAACGCGAACACCCAACCGCCAAAGTCGAAATCACCGTCCGAAACATCGACGACCACCACCAATCCGTACTCGACAACGCCGGTGCAGGAGGCCAATTCGACCTCGTCACCTTCGACGCCACCTACGGACCCGAAGTCCGCGAACAACCCGAACTCTTCGTCGACCTCAACACCCTCGGCAACAACCTCACCAAAACCGACTACCTCGAATCCCGATGGAACGAAGGCATCGGCATCGACAACAGCCTCATCGGTGTCCCCATCGACATCGAAACCACCTCCCTCGTCCTCCGAAGCGACCTCGTCAGCCCCGAAATCATCACCCAACTACGCATCGCCCAAAACTGGTGCGACCTCATCGTTGCCGGCGACACCTTCTCCGACGAGACCCGCACCGCCTTCCTCTCCGACGGCGACGACCTCCTCTCCGCAATCCTCGCCCAAAGCCGCAGCTCCTTCGTCGACGAACAAGGCACCCCGCTCGCCATCGACCAAGCCGAACTCGAACAAGCCTGGGACCTCGCCATGATCGCCATTGGCGAAGGCCCCCTCCACGGCGACCCCTGCGACGACGTAGACGACGTCCAACGAATCTCGCGCAACCTCGCCTTCGACGACTCCGTATGGCGCTCCGAACTCAGCAGCGACGACTTCGCCGCCGTCTTCGCCCCCTGGACCTCCCGACGCCGCATCTCCAACGCCGCACCCGAAAAAGCCGGAAACTGGATCGCCATCTCACTTCCATCAGCCCCCAACAACGCATCGAGCGAAGGCGGCCTCCACCTCGGCCTCCTCGAAAGCAGCACCAACCAAGACCTCGCCTACGACCTACTCCTCACCCTCAGCGACCCCATTGTCCAAGAACTCGGATTCGCCGACGGACTAGGCCCCCTCCCCGCAACCGAAGACTTCCACCGCAACCGCGAAGCCGAAGTTGCCCCCGAAGACTTCTTTGGCACCAACCGCGTCGGCGCCGTCTACAGCGCAGCCGCCCGCAACCGCCCAAACAGCCTCGCCACACCCCAACGACGCATCGTCATCGAAGCCCTCCTCGCCGCCCTCAACCGCGTCGAAGGCGGCGGACAAACACCACAAGAAGCCTGGGACGACGCCCTCCGACAGGTCGACAACCTCCTCTCCGAATAGCTGTTTGACAGCCCTGTAGACCAATACGCGGTATTCGGCGGCGCTGAGTACACCCCTACCCGCCGGTAGGAGTTACATTTGCACCCATGAAAACCCGCGTCTCCCCGCAGCGCCTCGTCCTCGGAATTGGCATAGCTGTAGCCCTGTTCACCGCCCTTTCCGGCGTCGCTGCTCAGGTCTTCGACTTCGATCCAGCCGACAACCCCGTACATCGCACGGTGTTTGCCAACATCCCCGGAGCAATCAAGCTCGCGTTCTACACGCTGCTGCCCGTCATGATCGTCTACGGAGCATGGGTCTTCTCCCTCCGCATCAAGAACTGGCAACGCGGCGGCCCCGACAACCGAGCCACCACCAAAGCAAACGCAAAGACCCGACTCAAAGACTTCCGCGCCGGCGTCTACATGAAGACCCTGCTGCGCGAACCCGCCGCCGGAATCATGCACTCCATGATGTACTTCAGCTTTGTTGTACTGCTCGGCGTCACCACCACACTTGAGATCGACCACCAGCTGCCCACGGCACTCAAGTTCCTCCAGGGCGGCACCTACAAGGGCTTTGCCTTCGTTGGCGACTTCGCAGGCCTCATCTTCACCATCTCCATCCTGTGGGCCATTGGCCGCCGCTACGGACCACGCGCCATGCGCCCCTACCGCATCCGCGTCAAGAGCAAACCCGAACACGCGATCATCCTCGCCACCTTCCTCTCCATCGCCGTCACTGGCTTCCTCGCCGAAGGCTGGCGCATCGCCCTCGAAGGCCAAGCAATGGGCGGCCTACCCGAGTACGAACAATGGAGCTTTGTTGGCTACCCACTCGCCCAACTCGTCGAAGGCAGCGGCTCGATCGCTGGCTGGCACCAAGCCTGGTGGATTGCCCACGTCCTCTCCTTTGTTGGCTTCCTGATCCTCCTGCCAATCACCATGCTGCGCCACATCTTCACCTCGCCACTCAACATGTACCTCAAGGACAAAGACCGTCCAAAGGGCGCAATGAAGCCCATGGCAAACCTCATGGAAACCGAGCTCGAATCCTTCGGCGCATCCACCATTGAAGACTTCACCTGGAAACAGCTCCTCGACACCGACTCGTGCACCATGTGCGGCCGTTGCACCAGCGTCTGCCCCGCAAACGCCACCGGCAAACCACTCGACCCACGCGAAATCGTCCTCAAAGTCGGCGAAGTCATGGCCGCCACCGGCAGCCCCCAGGTCTCCCCGCCAATCAGCGTCGACGCCGAAATCACCGTGCCCTCCAACTGGATGTTCGACCGAGTCACCTCCGAAGAACTCTGGGCCTGCACCTCGTGCCGAGCATGCGACGAAATCTGCCCCGTAAACATCGAGATCCTCGACAAAATCCTCGACATGCGCCGCTACCTCTCCCTCATGGAATCGGACTTCCCAACCGAACTCGGTAACGCCTACCGCGGCATGGAAAACCAGATGAACCCATGGGCACTCAGCCAAGGCGACCGCGCCGACTGGGTTGTCGATGACTCCGTCACCGTCCTCGCAGGCGACGAACCACTCGAAGCCGAATACCTCTACTGGGTTGGCTGCGCAGGCTCGTTCGACGACAAGAACAAAAAGGTCAGCCAGGCCCTCTCAAAGCTGATGAACCGAGCCGGCGTTTCCTACGCCATCCTCGGCCCAGCCGAGAACTGCACCGGCGACTCCGCCCGTCGAACCGGCAACGAATACATCTTCCAGATGCTCGCCATGCAGAACATCGAAACCCTCGACGGAATGGGCGTGAAGAAGATCATCACGCAGTGCCCTCATTGTTTCAACACGCTGAGCAACGAGTACCCGCAGCTCGGCGGACA